>WTSP01016195.1:0-53931 GCA_025331215.1 Actenoides lindsayi | reverse complement strand
CAACTGTAACTGTTCCCTTAAGCTTTAGCAACGTACATTATTTCTGCTCTGCTAACATTACAGAAATATATATTTGAAAATCTGAGGTACAACTAAGGATCTTTCTGGAAAGAGAAATGATACAGCAGGGTTGGTGACAGCAGTGTAATCATGTCATAGGACCCTTTTTTTTCCACCATGGATGCTGTTGCCTTCAGTGCTGGCCTGAGCTTTCAATCTGTTTAATTCCCCTTGGCATGCTAAAGATTGCTAAATGAGTCAGTCATATAGAAACTGTGGGAGAGAAAAATGAAATATCATTAAATAAACATTCACTTTTTAGAAAACTTTTATTATCATACCAAGTATTTTCAAACACAACCTGTTTGATTTTGCAGTTTGGAAGTCCTTTTTTTTATTTAATGTATCCACTCAGCATGGAGGGAGTGTTTCAGAAGGGAGAGGAATGGGACAAATCATGTTCAGTTCAGTGAAACAACTTGTAAAGAAAAGATAGCACTGTTGCATTTGGTGGCAGTCAGAAACACTGACACAGAAACACTAGTAAATATAGTTAGTGACCGACATAGAGAACTATGTAGTCATATAGTGACATAAATGTATGTCATCTGTATAAATGTATATGGGCAGTACAGTGATATAAGATTACTGTACAGTATATACATTAGTGGACAAGGAAAGAGCAACAAATGTCGTCTAGGTCTTTGACATGGTCTGCCTTTTCTCTAAATTGGAGAGATGTGGATTTGATGTACAGACTGTTGAGTGGATAAAGAATTGGTTGGATGATCACATCCAGAGAGTAGTGGTCAATGGCTCAATATCCAGATGAATGGTGATGAATGGTGTCCCTCAGGGGTCCATATTATAACAAGTACTGTTTAATATCCTCATCAATATCTTAATATCAACAACATAGACAGTGAGATCAAGTGCACCCTCAGCGGATTTGTAGATGACACTAAGCTGAGTGGTGTGGTTGACACACCCAAGGGACAGGATGCCATTCAGAGGGACCTGGACAAGTCTGAGAAGTGGGACCATGTGAACCTCATGAAGATCAACAAGGCCAAGTGCAAGGTCCTGCACCTGGTTCAGGGCCATCCCCTGTATCAGTACAAGCTGTGGGAAGAAGGGATTGTGCGCTTTCCTTTGGAGAGATACATGGAGAGTACTGGCTGAAATAGTTGAATTGTTTAGCCTGGAGAAGAGAAGGCTCCAAGGAGACCTTATTGCAGCCTTTCAATACTCAAAGGGGGCTTATAAAAAAAGATAAGGACAGTCTTAGTAGGGCCTGTAGTGATAGGACAATGAATAATGGTTTTAAACTAAAAGAGGGTGGGTTTAGATGAGAAGGTTTAGACTAGGAAGAAATTTTTTGTGATGACGGTGGTGAAACACTGGTACAGCTTGCCCAGAGAGATGGTAGGTACCCCATCACTGAAAAAATTCAAGGTCAGGTTGGGAAGGGCTCTGGGCAACCTGTTTTAGTTAAATATGTCCCTGGTCATGGCAGAGGGAGTGGACTAGATGACCTTTAATAGTCCTTTCCAACCCAAAACATTCTGTGATTATATGACATAGATATGTATCCAGATCATGTCCAGTCTAAATCTGTGGGCCCAAATGCAGGATCATGTTTTTTCCAAACACACACTACAGTTTACAAGATGAAACTTCATGGGATTTTGTTTATTTCCACTTGCTCTGGTGGAAAAAGGCAAAAGCTAATGGAATTTGGTAGTTATACAAAAGATGAAGGCAACAGCAACACTGTGTTTCACTGGTCTTTTGAAAGTTTCTTTTTAAGCACTGAGAGAGAAATGGATTGATTTGCTGTTTGTGATAAGCAATCCATAGATATTTACTGTGAACTACAACAAGAGTGAAAAAATACTATAAATTTGACTTGCATTTTCTTCCAACAACTTGCCACATTTCTTTCATAAAAGCATTATATTTGCCTTGCTTTGAACAGGGAGGTTGGATTAGATGATCTCCAGAATCTGTTTTCCAACACAACTGTTCCAAGTTCTGTATACATGTACTAAAAGAAGCAATACAGTACATAAAGTATTAAATAAAACTTCTGTCAAAGAAAGGTGATTCCTACATCCAATTTTTTTCTTCAGAAAATTGGAACAGAGAAAATGGGTGATCATCTGTTACTTTTTTTACACACATTATAGCTTGTAATTCATGTATCTGTTTTTTGAGAGTAAGTTGGAGGAGGGTTAAAACATTAATAAAAATGTAGTGAATAATGTTTCAGATTGCAAATCTTGAATGTGAAGGCAATTGTCTTCTAGATGCTTTAGTAAGAAGAGACATGAGATAATGCAGATGGTGATTCTTTATGGTACCCTAAGTATTGACACTTGAAGAAAAGCTCTGTACGATTTTCAGTATTGCATTTTATTTTAATGGGTATTATTCCCATTTTTTTTTTTAATAATGAAGTGCAACCTTTTAGAAACATACTTTTCGCAGAACAAGGAAGTCAAGCGATTTGCCTGAAGTTATGCAGTCTTGCTGGGTAGAAACAAGGATTAAACCCAGATATTCTGGCTTAAAGTCATGGACTTTTACAGGAAAGTCACACTTCAGAGGAGAAAATAGGTGTCTAATTATTGGCAAAACAATGTTTCAAGTGGAGTATTGAGAAATCAGAAATTATTACTACAAAGGTAGTTTCTGCTAATTCAATTCATCCTGACTAAGTGCGTGTGTTATTTTGAATTCTTTAACTACATGAACTCCATATTTTACATGATTCTGTCTGTGATCAAATAGAGAGGAAATTGTATTTATTTTTATTTAAAAAGTATAAAGTTCAGTTGTGGCCTAAGGCAAGCTTCATTCATCATGATGATGTAATAACAATGTAATATTCTGTAACCAGCTGGGAAGATGTGTTATTACATTCTGGTTTTGCATCATCAGATGTAATAACATGACAAAAAATACTTAAGTGTACCTGTAAAGAGGCACAATAATAATTATTAGTAACCTTTGACCTCTACATTAATCATGTTGTTAATAGATATTTTCTTGTCCAAAGACACCTTTTGCTTCTTATCCTATTCTAAGAAAATTACCTCAGATTTCATATTACTTTAAAGTGTTTGCATGTGGCAGAACCAACAATAAAGTATAGTGAGAGTGAGTTTACTGTAGATGATGTAATCTCCAAAGACTTTAATTTTTGTATGTTTTGCTACTGAGAACTCAGTTTACAGCTCTTTTTATAGCACTAAGTAATTACCTTGTTGATGCAGAATAGTACATATTGCTCATTTAATTCAGTATATCTAGATGTAATGTGTTTATATACTTAATGTGCTGCATACAGATGCCACATTGACCAACAATTATCTCAATCTACAGATCAGAAACTGGAATAGAGTTATTATCTCAAAAATCTAAGCAATGTATTTACAAGATATTTATGATGGAAAAAACCTAATATTCTTAGAAAATACAAATTTAAAACATTTATAAATGTATGTTGCTAGTAATTAATAGTACTCTGGGATACCCGAATAGTGATGAATGTCTCTTGAATTAATTAGATGACTGACATCTGCTCTGAGTAACTTTACATCATGTAAAACTGTATGAATTTTGGATTTTTGATTCTATGCAAAAAAATAATGCATCTTAGCAGAACATTTTGTTATTTTGCTACTGAGAATAAATTGTATGCATTATTAAGTCATGAAAAAAGAATAGAATTTAAAGTCTGTACTCAAGATGTAAAAAAATTCACAGCAAATAAAAGCAAACAAAAACAAAAAAGTATGTGGTAAACCCCTAGAACTGAGGATCTTTTCTGCTTATATTTTTGCATAGTTACCTACAAAATAATTATAGCAAGTGGTGCTGTGAAGATATTAACAGTAATTTATTGTGCTTCATTTATCCTAAAGAATGCTTATCAATTCTTACATGAATGAAGCTCCAAAATACAGTACCCTTCAAATGCAAATGTTTCTGGAATTGCTAACAGCTTGAAATCAGGTTGGGCATAACAAATAATTAACTGGCCAGAGGTGGGAAAACTGATTTCAGAATTAAAGTGTTAACCAGGTGTCATGACCTAAACTTTTAAAGTGTCTGTCTGTGTAACTCTGGTTAAACAGTTAACCGTTTTGTGTCAGGTTGTAAGGAAATTTTAGGTTATCAGTTGTTAGGTTTGGCCTGTTGTGCTAGATAGCATGGATAGACTTGTTGGTTCAACTAGAAATTATGGGAAACGGTTTTGTGCATGTCTGTCATTGATTGCAGCATTTTTCCAGAATTGCATGCAGCTGGTCACCCCTGTAGTCATGTTCCTGAGAATGTTTGTCTCATCCACTAAGAATATCGTAGTAGTTTCTCAAGTAAAAGTTCCTGATCCTGCCTGTGTAAATGTTTTTGAGTAAAAGGATACAGATGTTATCAACAAATAATAAGAAAAGATGGTATCTGTGGAAGAGGTTGATACCTAGTGGTACCTTTCTATGTGTGTTCTTTACTTGCAAAAAAATAAAGGCAATTTTTATTACCTTGGTCATCTTCCACTGATGTCATCAACCAATTTTCATAAATTCTGTGAATAACACATAATTTTCATTGTCATAGCAACTTTTAAAATCCTTAAAAAACAATACATGTTTTGCTTTGAAATGTAGTCATATTCAACTGCAAACTATATCAGATAGTTATGCACAAAGTATTACATAATCTTAAAAGAGATATTAGATCAGGCTATCAGATACTTGCATTTGTTTTCCCCAGGTATGTTTTTCATTTAAGTGTTTGAAGACTGTTGGAAAACTCTCTTTTTAGGTGGTTGTGAGGAGAGGAATTGCAGTGGTGAAGAAGACAGAGCAGGAGTAGGTATAAAGCAGTTCAGTACTATAGCTTATGTGATATCCTTTAAATAATATCTTTAAAACATATTTTCTACTCTAGCCATCATGCCTCCAGGTTTTATGATTTAGAAGCCTGTATAAATTTCAAGGGGGAGCACATTAAGGTACACTCACAGTTAAGGCTCAGAGTTATAAGTATGGACATGATGTGTTCAGGAGGTGAAAACTTATTGCTGCTTTATCTCACCTTGTAGTCATGAGAAACAGGCTTTCTGAAAGGGCCTGATCTCCCTGGCATCAGATCTGTTGCAGCAAGCAGGATAAGCTGATGTAGTCAGGACTGAAACACTCAGTCAGTCCACATAGTAATGCAAGATCCCTGCAGGACCTGCTGCAGTTGTGGTACTGACAAAGCAACCTGCTGCTTCACAGAAAGGAAGAAGCCTTCTGGCCTGGCTCTCCAGGGGTTTGTTACTGAGGATGCTGTTATGACAAGAAGGCTAGTGACTGTCCTGTTGCTCTTGCTTCTGTTGATGGGAAATCTCTTCTGAGACCTCACCTTTCTCAGTGATGCAGCTGAGGGTTCTTCATTGGTTTCTTTATCAGGATGGGTTTGAGGTCTTCTTGCAAATAGTTAGAGCCATATCTTTCTCCCCATGCCTTTGTTACCATCCCCTCACAATGTTTGCATTCCCCAGAGCTTGGCCAGAAAAGGAAGCCTGAGACAACTCCTTGGCTACTTCAGTTGGAAATCCAGTAACTTAGTGCAATCCACTTCCAATAGCTATTGAAATGTGTCTTTGTGCTGAAGCATCTCAACAGCACTCATGTTTCATTTCACCACCATCTCCCCAAAACCAGCAGCCTCTTCTGGGAGGACAGGGATACGTTGCTGGGTGAGCTGGGAGGGTGGACGACGTGGACCACTGGAAAAAAGCAGAAGTCACATCCATTTGCTGAGCATGTGAGTCCTAAACATTTAAGTAACATTCTCAAATGGGCAAGTGTGACAGCATCGAATTTATGCAAAAGTGAGTAAAATATATGGAAATGAGTAAGTGTGGGGGAGGAGCAAAGGGGGAAGAAAACAGTTTTGGGTGGTAGAAATGTTGTACACAGGATTTAACATTTTATTTTCATGATGAACACATATAGGACATTAGACCATGAATGTCTTCTCTGTTGTCAGTTTCTCTAGCTGTCAGTGTTACACTGTCCCGCCTGAGATTAGAAGCACGCAGAGATGGCTTTCTCTGCCTGATGTGTACCAGCAGCATTTGAAAATCATTATTTTCAGCATGGGCATCTCTGATCTCTTTCCCTAAAGAGAGGAAATGAAAGAGTAGAAGGAGAGCAGATGTATGTGGTGGCAGTGCCATATAGCAGACAGTTTTCAAATATCCATTGTGCAAGTATTTTTATTCTGAAGTCTAGTGAGGAGCAAATTACGCTTTTCATCAGATATTGAGCTTTTCTGCAAAAAGAGTGAGCAGATTTCAGTGCATTTTGGGGGGGAGGAACTTAAATTGCTCCAGATTTATTCTTGTCCTTATAGTTCTTTCTCTAGCTGTGGCTTTAATTAGACATTCTGCAACACAACCACTGAGATACTATTCATGAATGCTAAGATTTGAACATCAAAAATTTGCACTGGTCTTGAATGTAAAGAAAACAGGTTTAAAAAGATGGAACTTGTTCTAAAAGTTGTGTATAATTTTGACCTTCATGAAGATATCTGTTTTAATATTTAAACTATGACAGAAGCTCATACTTTCCATCCTCTCTCTGATTGGAAAACATACAAAGACAGGCCTGCCTAGTGCTTCTAGGATATATGTCCCTCTCATATGGCATTAGGAAGCAGAGATGGCTAACAAAATAGATAATGACAGACATTACAAAATAACATACTTAATCCCTTATAATACTGATTCAACCTAGCAAGAAATGTTATTGTTGTTAATATATTTAATATTATACCCTGGTTTTTTTCCTATTTGTCATTTCTGTAACATTCATTTCACTAGACCCTATTAGGAAGTAACATAGCCTAGCTCAGAATTCACATATACAAGCCACAATAAGAAAAGTTTACAGACATTTCAAAATTGTCATAGGAATTAAAAAAGTAAATCTCAAATGGATTATATTAGAAAAGATAAAAAGCAAGTATCAAGTTACATGTCTGATACACTAATACACCAGTAATGCTGTCTGCTTCTTAAGAAGTGTTTATTCCCTTTCCTGAGTTGAAAAACTGTTTTGTAACATGATATATAATGGAACAGGAAATGTTTAGAGCATGCATTTGTAGACTAATAGTAGACAACTGTTTACAGAGCATCTGTACTGCACAAAAAATTATGGCAATGAGGAAGATGCTAGATTTAAGCACAAAACAAAATTCAGGCCTGTTGTGGGGAGGGCACAGTGATGCCTACAGCTGATGAATACATGGTGTCATGTAAATGAAAGGGAAAGGTACAGAGAATGCTCTGGCCTCTTCATTCCTGTTTTGTTTCTATAAAACTGTATTATTTATAGCTGTAACTGCAGAGTTAAAATCACTGAATAATGAAACAACTTAGCTTGGAAGAGTTCTCTGGAAGCTGTCTCATCTAGTCCTCTGCTGAAAGAAGGGCTAACATGAAAGTTTGATAGAGTTTCCTAGGCCCTTCACCAGTGAAATTCTGAGCATTTTCAAGAGTGGAGATTCCACAATAGTTTTAGACAGCTGGTTTTTGTTCTTAACCATCACCATTATGAAGATTATTTTTTTTTCCTTATGTCCATTCAAAATACTACTTTGTGCAAACTGCAACTATTGTTTCTTCTGCTTTCTCCATGAATCCCTGAGAATGGTCTGGCTCCACCACTCTACGTCCTCCCTATAGGTACTTCCATACTCTAATGATATCTCTCTTCCCTGCAGCATTCCATGACAACATTCATGACTGTCATCAGACAACATTCTGTGCTGTCCAGACACAGTTCCCTCAACATTCCTCATCATCTGTCTCAGTCAAATATTCCTCCATTTGACTCTCACCAATTTCCTAGTGTCTATGGAAAAGTCCAATGCCCGCTCCATTCACAAAATCACAGAATGGTAGAGGCTGTAAGGGACCGCTGGAGATCATCTAGTCCAAGGCCCCTGCAAAAGCAGGATCACCTAGGGCAGATTGTACAGGAATGCATCCAGGCAGGTTTTGGAAGTCTCCAGAGAAGGAAACTCCACAATCTCTCTGGGCAGCCTGTTCCAGTGATCTGTCATCCACAAAGTGAAGAAGTTTGTCCTTATGTTTAGGTGGAACTTCCTGTGTTGTAGTTTGTGCCCTTTGCCCCTTCTATCACTGGGCACCCCTGAAAACAATCATAGAATCATCATAGAATCATAGAATCATCGAATCATAGAATGGCTTGAGTTGGAAGTGACCTTAAAGATCATCTAGTTCCAATCCCCCTGTCATGGGCAGTGATACCTTCCACTAGACCACATTACTCAAAGCCTCATCCAGCCTGCTCTTAAACACTTCTAGGGATGAGAAATCCACAACTTCTCTGGGCAACCTGTTCTAGTGTTCTACCACCCTCAGAAAAAAAGAACTTCTTTGTAATGTTTAATCTAAATGTACTCTGCTCTAGTTTAAAACCATTGCCTTTTGTTCAATCACCACATGCCCTTATAAAAAGTCCCTCTCTAGCTTTCCTGTAGGCCTCCTTCAGGTACTGGTGAGATCTACCCAGAGCCTTGTCTTCTCCAGGCTGAACAGACCCAACTCCTCAGTCTGTCTTCACAGGAGAGGTGCTGCAGCCTTCTGATCATCTTTGTGGCCCAGGTGTGACATCCAGGTGGGATGTCAGAAGAGCAGAGCAGATGGGCAGAATCACCTCCCTTGACCCGATGGCCACACAAGACTGTGTCCATCCTCTTGACAGTCACCCTTCAGATATTTGTAAGACTTGATTAGTTCCCCTCTAAGCCTTCTCTTCTCCAGGCTAAACAGACGCAGTTTTCCCAGTTTGTTTTCTTTTTAAGAGAGATGCTCCAGTCCCTTAATCACCCTCATAGCCCTCTCTTGGACTTTCCAGTAGTTCCTACTCTATCTTGAACTGGGGTGCCCAGAACTGCACACAGTACTCCAGATGTGGCCTTACCAGTGAAGAGTAGAGGAGAAAGAGGAGGAGAACTTCACTCGACCTCCTGGTCAGACTCTTCTTTGTGCACCCCAAGATACCATTGGCCTTTTGGCTAACAGGGCACACTGCTGGCTCATGGTTAACTTACTGTCCACTCCAATGTCCTTCTCCATGGAACTGCTTTCCAGCATATCAACCCCTAACCTGTACTGGTGCATGAGAGTAATATTCCCCAAGTGCAGGACTCTACACTCTGCCTTGTTGAACACAAAAGTCTCCAACATGTCCAGGTCTTGCGGAATGGCAGCACAGCCTTCTGGTGTGCAAGCCACTCCTCCCAGTTTTGTATCATCAGCTGAGGGTACACTCTATCCCTTCAACCACATTGTTGATGAAGATGTTGAACAAGACTGGACCCAGCACTGACCCATGTGGAACACCACTAGCTACAGGCCTCCAACTTGACTCTGTGGCATTGATCATGACCTTCTGAGCAATACCATTCAGACAGTTGTCAGTCCATCTCATGGCCCACTTGTCCAATCCATACTTCCTAAGCTTACCTATGAGGATGCTGTGGGAGACAGTGTCAAAAGCCTTGATGAAGTCAAGGTAGACAACTTGCTCTGTGGGCCCACATTTTCCCTAGTCTTTCTTCTGCTTCTGATGTACTTGGAGAAGGCCTTCTTGTTGTCTCTTGCATTATTTGCCATATTTAATTCTAACAGGGCTTTGGCCTTCTGTGTTGCATTCCTGCATACTCTGCAGAGTAATTTGTCTCATTCTAGAAATTCACATGCTTAGACTAGCAAAACAGTAATTACTCTTGTTCTTGGTCTTTCAGGTATCAAGTTCAATCACTTCAGCAGGGGCTCAGATGATCACCCTAGCCAACACAACAAAAACAGTACGAGTGTATTTGGCCTTGTTGAACTTCATGAGGTTGGCATGAGCCCACCTCTCCAGACTTTCAAGGTCCCTCTGGATGACATCCCTTCCCTCCAGCATGTCAGCTGCCCCACACAGCTTGGTGTCATTGGCAAACTTGCTGAGGGTGCACTCAATGCCACTGTCCATGTTGCTGACAAAGATGTTAAACAAGACTGGTAGATGTTAAACAAGACATGATGTTGGCCATTGCTAAGATGACCCATTCATTTGGTTACAGAAGAAAAGCTCTGCTGCATAGAGCACCACTTTGAAACAGCTGCACCATGACACAGCTTTTGGTGGGTTGCTAAACACAGAAAGAAAAGCCCCTCATGCCTTAGAAAACTGAGACAAACCAGGCAAATATTAATGCAATTAAAATCCATTGCCATTCAAGTGAGTGGAAAGGTCACTTTTTTGGGTTTTTTTTTTCCTTACTATGCAGTTTAAAGGACATGTGATAGACATAAATGTATCCGTGAAGGAAATTTTTTCTGAATATAACCTACAAATACAGGGGCATTCAACAGAGAAAATGAGCTACTATCCAATGTGAATTTATGTATTCTTATGTACAGCTAGCACTGGACACTTAGTCAACAGAACAGGTTTACTAGATATTGACAAGCAGGATTCAAATTACTATTTTGATCTGTTCTGAGTGCATATATTGTAAGAGTTTTCAGATTGTTTTCATTTAGCTTGATCGATTATTTCAATTTGAAAAAGAAATCAAAATCCTGAAATACAATCTTAAAAGAGTTCACCTGAGGCCTTTTTCATAAAATATATATTTCAATTCTAAAATGTGAAGACGGTGTAGACATTTTTCTCCAAGGTAAGATTAATACAGTGCAGAGGGTCAGAATAAATTCTATATTCCATTTGAACAGTAGAGAGACCTTTGGTTGACTGTACTTAGAGATAAATTTCATCCTGGGCGTGGACACCAGTTACTTCATTAAATAGGGTATTGGCCCCTTCTCAGAAGCCTCAGAGGAATGAGGTGAACTCAGAATAGAACAATAATTACGGAAATGAATGCAGTATTGTTTCTTTCAGGCCAAAGGACAAATGTAATATGTGGTTTAGCTTCATTAAGAGACAAAAATTAAACACTAAGAAATTGAATTATTTGAAGTAGAGAAGGCTTCATACTTCTTACTTAAATATAGTCAGTCTTTTGATGCTTGCTGCTAAAATAAGCAAGCATGAACTAACTTAAATAGGCTTTGCCTAAAGAAAATGAAAAGTGGCATAGAAGTATTAAATTTTATATGGTTCTTATATTACCCTATACTTGCTAAGTGATTCATGAAAGGTAGAAACTGAATTTTTCCCAAATGCCTTTGTTCCTAGAGATTTAAAATAAATAAATAAATAAATAAATTTGCTGTGTATCTCTTACACTCAATCCTAAATTAATTAATTTTCCAAGTGTTTTGCAATGTTTTGTCTTACCGGGCTTACTAAGTAATTATTATTAGTTACCATAAATCTAAAGAAAATTCTACTCAGCTTCAGAGCACATGGTTACAGAGTGTCATCTATCTTTATTTGTGCTATCTTTTCTCTCAAGTCTACTTTTAATTGACATATATATTGGGATTCATAAAATAGGATCAGTCATTTCAGAGTGTTTTTTACATGCCATATTCACAGTTATTCTTAACTACTTTCAAGGCTATTTTGGGAACTGCCAATGGATGTTTCAAATGCCAATAAATGAAGCAGTGCAATGGAACAAATGCCAAAATCCTTTCCCCATGCAGCATGTGGAGTGTTGATGACAACCAGTTTTGTGTGCACAGAAGGTTTATAGGCTTTGCTGCTGTAACATCATTCTGCTTGTGCAGTTCACAGGTTATGTACTGAGCCTCCTTCAAGCTTGGTTTGGAACACGCATACTGAAAATTCATTTGCTTTGGAGATGTAGTTGAGGGATCAGTCTTCAGCTGACTTCCCAGACATGACACCAACAGGCCTCATGAGCTAGCCAACTGCTGGTACTTCCTTTTAAATATCAGCTGGTAAAACCAGTCAGCAATAAGCCAAATGTTAAGTCTGATTTATTTGGCCAAAGCATACTTAATTCTTTAGTACATTGACTCAAAGGAACAGATATGAATATGCAAAAACTCTTACTTGTGGTTGCAGGTCTCTTAAGCTGCTAATCAGACCTCATCAGGTTTCCTTCTGTCCTGAGGGACAGAAGCACAGCATTACCTTCATGTGAAAACTCTCTCTATGCAATCAGAAAAAACATGGTTAAAAATGTGGCTGCTTTGTTTGGCTATTTGTTGAGATGATTCTTACTCAGATCAGCTCAATTCTTTTCAACATCTTTTAAATTATCACAAACAAGCACATAGAATCATAGAATTGCCAGGATTGGAAGGGACCTTAAAGATCATCTAGTTCCAACCCCCCTGCCATGGGCAGGGACACGTCCCACTAGATCAGGTTGGAGAGCCCCATCCAGCCTGGTCCTAAAATCTTCCAAGGACTGGGCTTCCACCACCTCTATACATAGCAGTTTGTAAAATGTCCTTAGCAAAGAACACAAAAATTTTCATTTTTCCTATGAAGGAAACCTATTACAATGACCATGACATGCTCACTAGTTTCTTTAATCTATATGTATAGGGCCATTACAGTCTTTCAGGTATTCCGTGTCCCATCGTTCATTCACTGGTGGGTATCTGATGCAGATACTGAAGGAGACTCAAAGAACACGCTTTCAGTCTACTGTGATCAATAGTTGGATTTTAAACATAGCATCTGCATGTTCGTTTGATGTGAACAAAGGGGTCCAGTACTTACACCGTACTGAGTACAGGTGAGGGCTATTCCACTCTTTCTCCTAACTGTGGGACCCTTCCATTGTCCTTGTCAGGGCAGCATAACCTGCATAACCTGAACTAGACTACCAACCAGCTGCTAACTGTGGGCAACATGAGACAAAACAGAGGGAAGGCTGAGTCAAGCGTACAGATCTGCAAAGTTGACACACCAGTTGACCGATAGAGTTAATGCTTTGGCCCTAAGCTCCTTTATCGTCTGAACATTTCTGAAGTTTATGACTGTCCTAGGGTGTCCTGATAAACTATGGACAGCGACACTGGAGAAATCTTTTAATCTTTGATTTTACCTATCTGCTTTAATCCCACAACAAATGACAGATTTGCCAAGTGTTTTTCATTTAACTATGCTGTATACAAAATATATGGGGCAGGGAAAGCAGAAGATGAGAAATGAGTACTTTTACTTGCTGAGGCTTACTTACATGAGATTAGAAAGTCTTCCTTTACGAAACACTCAACTTCTGGTCATTTAGTTCCAAAAGCTTGTACAGTCAGTTAGATGGATCATAAGAAGGCCTTTTTAATCTCTGAGAATTTACATGCTAACTAGATGTGTAACGCACTCAAATGTTGACTTATTCCTGTCAATAGGTACAATAAGAGAAATTTACAAAGTGGTCTACAGTTCCTTGGTAACAAACTAATTGTTTTGAGGTTGGGTTTTTTAACAAAATCTCAAAATTAATCCCAAAATACAACATTTTTTAATATCTGAATCTTTCTTACCGATACTTGTTATTTGCTCCACTCTTCATTTGAAAAGGATAGGGAAGGAAATAATTGTATATGCAAGTACTGTGTAAATTAATTATTTTGAGCTACATAATTATTTCATATTCAAA
Source organism: Actenoides lindsayi (assembly GCA_025331215.1). Classification (NCBI taxonomy): domain Eukaryota; kingdom Metazoa; phylum Chordata; class Aves; order Coraciiformes; family Alcedinidae; genus Actenoides; species Actenoides lindsayi. The sequence goes on along the minus strand of WTSP01016195.1, from coordinate 40,299 downwards.
GAATAACATAATTAATTAAATGTCAGTATAATTTGAAGTGATTTCATCTGAAGTAGTGGCACTAATACTCTTGTATGCAGTTCCGTTTTTTAAGGTACAACATTAAAAACGTACTTAGTCTTACTAAGTTGCAGTGATATCGCATTCATGGTCACACACATTGGAAAAAGATAATATCTTTCTTACTTATGTCAAATTCAAAGGCTCAGCTTCTTCTTAGAAACAGAAAGTAGAGAGAAAAATTGTAAAATTGATGAGATTTATTCCAAGTGTCCAAGAAGTTAATCAGAGTTAGAGATTTTTTGTTTGGGTTTGTTTTTTGTTTTATTTAAGAAAATAATGTGCATTTATTGCTATAAAATTAATAATAGAGTTTATGTATCTACCTTTATCACAACAGTAAACACAAGATTTTCATTTCATTTTGTGTCAACTTTGAATACAGTATATTATACAGTAAAAATACTCCCTAGAATATTTTTCAGTAACACTACTGTTTCAGAATCACCAGTTTGCAAGAAGACTTACAGGAGCAATACGAACAAAATTCTCTGCTCCAGTAACCAGTATTTTATAGAGCAGAAAATGACTGAATTTCTGTGGGTCCATGAAGGACAAGAGCTATCCTATGATAGTCTGCTGAGCTGTACATCAATAATTAAACAGTCATTCAAAGAAGGAGAAATGGAACTTGGAGTCAAGCAAGGTGCTCAGTGCTCACAGTTCACATTATTACAAACTTTGACTTTTTAGGTGCCTGTCAGTCACAGTCCAGTATCTCAACCTAAATTATGCTCCCTAGATCCCTGTATAGCTCAAAATAAGGTCCTCATGGAAGGGATTTATAACTGCACAGAAGCAATTAGGAAATTGTAAGCATAGTGGTCTACCATAAAATCTTACTCTGGGATGTGTGGGAGGCATATCTCCCCATGTCAAACATCCCATAATCAAATGTTGGAGACATAGGTTATTTAAAAAAAAACCCCAAACTAAGGCATTTTCAGTTCTGTCTTTCAAAACACAGCAAGAACTTCTCGTTAACAGCTGAGCCTGGGATTTAAATTCCATAGAGATATGTAAAAATTTTACACAATTCTTGCTCCAGCCTGAGTCCACATCTTAGAAGTGTGTCCCACACATCAGACCAAAGGTCCAGTTTTGGTGGTTCAAAGCAAAACCTTTACAATAAATGATAATATAAACATAAGCAATTTTGCAGAGCCTGTAAGGACTCAGTCATGAAATTGTCACTAGGTTATTTAGCTCAGTAAAGAGTTGACATCTTCCTCAGCTTTCCAAGAAGCAGAACTGTAGGGAGGAGACAACGTTTCAATACGGAAATTATGAATTGTGTTAGACAGTTAAGTTTTGTGCATGTCCCTTAACAGCTTCATCCTCAAATCTTTCTCTCTCACCGAGCCATTCAGTTTCTCACTTGTTAGAATTCGTGATGTCTGAGAAGGGATTTGACCAGACCTGACTATTTAATAAAAAAATAAACATAGAATAAGATAACTGACCTTGATGGATATCTCTGTACTGATGATTTAGTTCTGAAATCCAAATTTCTTCTAACAATGCACTTCATTGTGCATTGGTTTGCTCTCTTATGTATAGCAGCTGTAAATTTGTCATACTAAACACAACAGAATTGAACATTGCAAAGAGATATTAAGAATCAACTGGAAACAAGATAAAAAGGAGTGAACTTAAAAAAAAAAAAGGGGGAAAAAAGGTAAGAGCTGAAAGATTTTATTTGTAGTTCCTCAAGTCTCTGTGACATATTGTAATCACACAATTCATATGGTGATTGAATTATTTAAATGATTTTAGCAACTGATTTTTTCAAAACATTGGTTAAAGATTCAGCTGTTTCCAGGGAGTTCCTTTGTGCATACTAACAGTTTGTAATTGTGAAATGAAGTTCTACAGTTAGTGTTAGGGTTTTATGGTCACTTTTGCCTCATTTTAAGGTGTAGATAAAACATCACTATAATCCTTCAGCTGGCCTTAAATTACAGAGATACAGTTTCTAGAGATTCTATATTACTGCACCTCACTTGTGCATAAAGTCTAGATGAAGACAACATTAGGCCTAACAGCTTGTGCAGTTCACTAAAGTAAGTTATAAAATAAAGTAATATTTCAAGTGCCAAATATGATCTTTCCATCCAGGTCAGCTAGCAAAAGCAGTGAAGTTGCTATATCATGGTCTCAGAAGCCAAAAAAAATACAGTTATGCAGAAGCAACTCTTTTTACAGTTTCAGTGTTACCCAGCCTAGCCTGAGACTAGCTTCATTATCCCTGCATGTACTGGCTGTACATCATGACACCAAAGTATAGAATGAGTCTGTTACTCTAAACCAGCATGACTTATACTATAAACTAAGAAACTACACATCTACAAGCTATAGGGACAACCTTGATCATTAGATGCCTAATCAGGAAGTCATGACATTAAATTTTTGAAAGGTTTCAGAGGCCATTGAAAGAATTAGCACATCCAGTTCTGAGGTCTCCAGTTTTAAAAGGCTGATGGTAAATTTCAAAGGATTCTGAAGACTAAATTGAGGTCTGCCAGGTGATATGTCCAATAACTACTAATTTGGTTTCCTTTATCTAATTTAACACAAGACATTTAGGTGATAACTTGGTCACAGTAATCCAGTGCATACAAGGGATGACAGCTGATGGAAGTTTAGTGTATTTAAATCAATTCACAGAATAGTACAACAGGTATAAAGGGATCAAACAGGAGGAAGCTGAAACTGGCAAATTTAGGTTAGAAATAAAACACAAACAGTTAAACAGTAAACAACAAAGGCAGTTAAACAATGAAACAACATACACTGTACACTACCCATCACTCTTAGATGTTAAATCCAGATTAGCTTGTTGGTTTTTTTCCTAGAAGACATACAACTTTTATACTGATGCCATAGGCTTCATGTCCCATTTGTCAGAGCATGAAAAAGTTTCGAGGCTGAACAGAGCCACAGTCCATCTGGGGAAAGGGATGGATGCACAGGAGCTTGACAAGAATGTCCACCACTTCAGGCAGACCTAACGGGGAGACAGCAGCCTCCCTTTTCCCCATGACACATTACTTAGGATTGTAACAGTGAAGATCTAGAGGAGAGAAAGCAGCTTCCCAGGCCCTCCTGAGCAGTAGAGCCATGCAATGCCTTTTAATAAAGACAAAGTATAAATTTTAAACAACTGATTTTATATGCTTAGTACAAATGTGCGAGGAAGGGAGTGTATGCTAAATACCTGATTAGATGGGTCATGCCAACTGGTAGTTTAGAGAGAAGTTGTTGACAAGTCATCACACTTAGTGCTACTTCCTTCTCTAGTTGCTTTCAGCTTTCTTGAAGTTTTATCCCTGTGCACCTGTGCTGACACAACCTTTGGTAACCTTTTGTAAGCGTTGTGCACTGCCATCACATCCCTCCTAATCCTCATGTGTTGGGAAGCAGTACGAAAGAGAGAGAAAGAGGACAGGAGAGAGGGCGGGGTAAAAAAAAAAAGATACTTTTTTCTCCCTCACTCTTTCACTCTTCATGTGCTCAGGCACAGAGCTAAATATCCTTTGCAAAAGCAGATGGCTTCTTTCATGAGACAACTGAATAACACACTGGAAAATCTACAACCATTAATAACTGGTTGTTTTCGAATAGCGAAAGAGCCTCACCGATCTCTTTAAACTATAAATGGATTTACAAGCTTTTTGCATTTACTCTGAACTAAATACACACTTTATTCTTTCATTCCATCAAACCTGCAGACATCTATTGGGAATTAGTAATACATGCAAATAGTGTACTTGGTTTTAAAGAGTGCAAATGTTCCATTTAAAATGTCATCAGTGCACAACTATCAAACAACCATGAAATTGAATAATAAACATATTTCGTTACATTTTAGGGTTCTTTCTCCTATTTACTGCAGCAGTTGCTGAGTAGTATTGCATTTGCAGTCTTTACAGCTGTGAAGACACCAGTTCTGTTTTTACAAGATTATTAACCACTTCATGAAGTGGGGCTTTAAAAAGAATATCCAGCACCACAAGTGTTTTGACAGAACACTGTGAATGAAGTGCAAAGTAATTTGTGATACCTGTATGCGGTAGATTGCTGCTGTGGGAATAGCCTCAGCTGTGCAGTCTGTTACATACAGCATAGATTACTTAGGATCTAGTTGGCATGACCATGGGTAGTGTTGTGTCAAATGAGCTGTAGGAAACTAAACCTTATGACAGCTGAGATCCCTAAGAGGAAAAAACCCCAATCGAACCCCCACAAGAATCTTGCTTGGCTTCGGCATACACTACACTTAAGGAGCTACATACACTAAGGAGCACCTCTAATCAGGAAATGTATTTTCAATCAGGTACTTGTTGTTCCAGCTGTATTAGGTGTTTACAATCCCTAGGAAACCATTAGTTTAACCAAGGATTACACAAAGGTCTGGCACGATCTCTGTAGAGATTGTGAAGTTAATACTTCTAAGGGACTAAATGCCCTTAAAACTTGTGGGCCATCTTTTCAGGTGAGGCCAAGTACAAATGTTACAGGAGAAGTGGAAATATATGTGGGTATAGGAAATAAGCACAGCTTCTAAAATGGTACCTGCCTTTTGTGGACACAGCTATGAGGGTATCAGACAGGAATTCTAAACTCTTCTTTACACATACCTTAAGTGCCAAAAGGATTCCTGAGCCTTTTCTCACAGCATCACTTACTGCAACCGCACGCAAAATCAGGAAGGTCTGCTAAGGCACTGGGATTTCTAATCCTGTTAAATGCAGAGGCCAAACAACACATCAGAAACCACCTAAACTCTTGTTTAGGAAAACACCTTCTCCTTTCCAACAGCATGCAAAATGAGCAAAACAATGAAAACGTTGTCCCCTTGCTCCTGATGAAGAATAAGAAGAATCTCTTGGATTTAATTGCCTGTTGCACAGCTGGTGAGGAGAGCCAGCCCTGAGGTTTAATTTATTTATCACTGCCCCTTACTTTACCTAGTATCTTCAGTTTAGCTGTATACTTAATAATGCTCACACACATTTGTGTACATAGTGACATCCGATAGCCTGTAAGTGCTGGACTGTCTATTGAAAGATGACTGATCTGATGCAAAAGTAGGCTTGTCTGACTGTGATTCAGGGAGATGCTAGTTATCATGGCTAGGTTGTCATTACCTGCAGGAGGTAAGTTTTAAGGTTATGTTCCGACCAGCAACTGAGCAATATAACTCTCCTTAAAACTGAGAAAGTGAAACAATCCTCATCCAGGTGCTTAGCTCCTATTAGAGAAGGCTGGTAGATACGAGCATAACTCTCCGTACCTTTCTGCTAAAGCATCCATGCCATTTACACTGTCAGTGGCTAACAGGAGAGAAATGATTCCCTGAAGGCCCCTTTCGACTGATTATCAAGAACTCCCAAAGAGATTTCTTAAAAGCTGGGTCAGTTCTCCAGAGGGGGTCATTCCATGAGGCTCTGCAAAGCTTTGTTTTTATTATGTTGAAAAAGCCCTGTCAATTATGTGCAACAAAACACTCATTCAATTAACATTCTGTATCATCTGAAAGTATTTAAAGATAACTTCAGGCTTTCTGTATCGTGGCCTATTTTTCACACTGTGCCTAAACTGCAACCTTGTTGTTTTAGTCTGATATAATTTATTTGCAGCTTGAAATGAGATGCCTTTTAGCAAATAGACTTTATTTTTTAATTCCATTTTTAAGGCAATTTAGGATGAAATTCATGAATAAAGGCTAAATTGAGAGCCAAGGACGCTAATTCTTCCTTGCTCTATGAAGTTTTCTGTGACTCCTGACTCAGTAACAGTCAGCTTCCAGCTGTCCTATTTATAAACAATCTCTCTATTGACAAAACAGTCTGTCACTAGCTATTTAATGCATTGTGATGATGATCTGTATGGTATTAAAAACATCACTGCTGTGTACCCCTCTGGGAAAGTGACTGTTGTGAACTATAGTACAGTCCTTGTTACAGAAAGTGGCTTCTCCCACGAAAATAGTGCTGTTGCTTGAATAAAAAACATTGTCCGGTCCTTGCAAATAAGGTGGACCTCCTGCGGTCATATCCTAACGAAGTATGCATTTCCCCATTAGGAAAACTTCAGATTATTTTGATTGTACATTTTTTTCCATAACTTTTCTAAATATTGTGGAGTGTTTTTTCCCTTGCACAATAGAGGAAAAATCTTGTTTTCACAGGACAGAAGACTCCCTTCTTCAACTACGATACTGAACAAAGCCAGAGTTGTTATAAAAAAGGTGAATTTGTCCTAATCTTTGACATTTTCAGACACGCCTTTGGTACGACAGCTCTGTTAGCATGTCTTAGAATAAAATTTGCTTTCTGTGCAACTGTATTACATTGTTTGATGATGTTAATTATTTATCTGCAAATATCACCATAATTTTCTTCTGTGCTTCATTAGTTTTTCTTTCTGAGGGTGAGTTACCTAATCTAATTTTGTAAACCTTCCTGAATTTAATCTTGTTCTGAGGTCCAGGCCAAGGTTTTCACAAGAAGTCTAATTGCTAAAATAGCTATATGCTCTATTTTAAGCAGAGTTACTTATCAGTATTCTGAATAAAATCTGAGCCTCTATGTACCCCTGGGGCATTGCTGCTAAGGTAATACCCTGCTTTGTCAGGGTGCTGTTGATAACTGATCTTTCAGTATTGCTGCTCAACGGTGTAGTGATTTTATATCTGTGCTTTTCTATTGCCATGGAGGAAAGTATCACAACCTTTTTGGAAGTCAGGGTAGTTCACACTGCTGTGCCTCATTATTCTAATTTCCACATCCACAGTGATTATTCTGTCAAAGGGAAACCTCCAATTCTCCATTTTTTTTCTTGTCCTGATCAAATTATTGTCCTTTCTAATTCTTTTTCTACAGTGAGTTGTTTTGCTAAGAGTAATTTCCAGCAATTTATCTCTTTAAAAATAATAGACACCTATTAGTGCAAAATATAATGTATGTCAATCCCAGAAAAGTCTCTACACAATACTTCTGGTTTTCTGTCAGCGTACCAGAGAGGTGTGCTGTCACCTACTGAAATAAAATGTGTTTCTATGGCAAAAGTCTTAATATGCAGAGCTGGAGGTGATGAACAGTCAGCTTGTCCAAGCCCATGTTGGCTATGCAGTACTGACAGCTTCTGTGGAGCTCCTCCAGTTGTACTCCAAGGGAGCTGGTTTTGACGTCTATGAATATTGGGTATGAATTAGAATGTCCTAAGCTATGTCTGAGCCTACGTTTACCCTCCACTGTTTTTTAAATCTCAGACTTAATGTTGACATAGGTCTTACCTTCTGTCAGTAAAAAAAATCTTTATGAATTCCATTACTGTAAAAACAAATTACACTAATACAGCTACGAATAACTTTGTTACTCTAATGTTACATGTCTCTGTTTAAGGCTCAGGGCAAGCCCACATGGACCACAGAACAGGACTAGCCCCCTTCCCCGCTTCCTCCCAGGGAAGGATAAAAAGGGGAATAAGGAAAAAGAAAAATACCTCACCCAAGACTGGAGGTTAAGACTACAACAAATTTCACGAATAACAGGCGAAAAACAGAAAAAGGAATATTAAGGGAAGAAGGATACAGAACTATATACAAAACCCGCTCTTGGAAGGTGATGGATTGTGCAGCACCTGTGGAGTCAGGCCCAGCCCTGCTGAGATGGCCTTGCAGCTCCCAGAGCCAGGGAAGGAACAGCCAGACAGCCAGACAGACAGCAGGGGAGGGGATAACAGCTGCCCTCTGACTCCTCGGGGGCCTAGGGTTACCACCTGACCCCCCACACTCAGTCTATGCAGCCTTAAGCTACAACATTACACAATGGTCAGAGGTTAATAATGCTGGTTTTCTCTGGTAACTTGCAAATGGAGCCTGCTAGCAAAGAAAACTTTGAGACCATTAGCAAAGATTGTAAAACAGACTTGATGAAATGGGGATAACTAGTAGCTTACTCAAAGTGGAACTTTAGGGTATGTTGTGAAACCCAGTAAACTCGATAGATCACTTCTGTACAACAAAAAAAAATATATTAAAAATATATTTACATTATCTAACAAAATGCAATTCTTATCAAGAGGAACAATTCTTGACCTTTAAAGGTGCCTTCTGACACCAAATGTCCTATGATTCTATTTTTTCTCATCAAATTAAAAAAACCAAAACCAAACACAAGCCCAAAGAACTCTCCAGTGCTTAAAGTTGCTTGGTTAAGGCACAGCAGAGAAAGAAGACTCTAGATTCTAAAATGCATCTAGCCTGCTGCTGTTATTTTTATTTACAGTTCTGTCACAAGGCCTTTAGGAGAAACTTTCCCATAATTTTATACACATTTTAAATACATAGTTCCCTTTTACAGTTGAAGTCCCTTGCTCATTGTTTCCAGGAATGGTAATACAGAATATCTGCTACTGCAATCATATATATATGTAAACAGATACATGGAATTTTAGTATTTATTAATCTCTATACCACACTTCTAGTTCACTGCCACAGAACCATATCACTTTTTTCCAGTTGCACTGGTTATACTAACAGTCTGTCATAGCTTATGCTTTAAACTGGCCATTTAAACCAAATTCTGCAGCTGTCAGCAAAACTTCTACTTGTAGAGTTAGGGTCAGCTAAGGACTTCAGATCACGTGACTTGCCACAAGACCGACCATGAAAACTAGAGTTCAGGATTCAGGATTGAAGCATATTTCATACCAAATTCTAATTTCAATTCTAAATTCAATTCCAAATTCAATTCTAAATCAGCTTCTTGTTCACATTCATATCTATTCAACAACTACGGGTATGCAAAGTGTTGCCATGATCCCTCTAAGAGTTGCACACTTTGAATTAAGTAGTTAGCTTCATAATTCCTGCTCTGAATCGACTGTGTTTTCTTGAAAGAGGCTTATGGAAACACACTGGAAACACAATTCTCCCATTTAGGCATTTAATCAGAACCCTACAGACCTGAAAGCATATTTCTATTTCTACAGTACATGGTTTTAGCAAACGCCTAGAGCGAATTCAGTTATGTGCACTCCTTCTTGTACTACGTACATTTGCCCTGCTAAGTCTCAGCACCACGTTCTGTTCCCTACAGAACTGAACCAGCAACTTTAGTCCTGGAATAGTAATTCTGCCTGGTAGCTGAGAAAACTCATTAATCAGCTGAGATAGAAATGCACATATGCACACACACACATACATGTGTACGCATAGGAGAGCCTTAGCAGCCTGTCAGCAGCTCAAATTCTTAAACTTTTCTCTCTGCTTCTACTTTCCTTGGAAAGGGTCTAGCAGGTTCAGGGTTAGGACCATGTACTAGAAATTTTGCAGGCAGGATGAAGAGAAGTTTGTATGTAGAGAGAGGTGGTAGAGATTTCTTTGAAATTACTCCAAATGTCATGAAGTTTTGAGATTTCAGGAAAAAATAACCACAGTTTGCAAATGAAGTAGATGATGTCTTCCAGCAGCTGGAACTTCTGAAGTTTCTGTCTCATCAAAACCAAATACATATATATGTATACAGTGTATGCCCAGAAGTAAGCTAAATTAAGGCTGCATACACATTACAAAACTTCTAGGTATTTGACACAGCTTTTATGTCAGCATGGAGAATGAGCAGCACTTGTCTCTATTCAGCAAGGCCTCAGCGTGTCAGCTGGCCTAGTTACATTGTCTTCAGGGGAATTTGACTTACAGTGCTGCCTTTGTCTGTTCTCTTCATTAACAACAAAAACTCTCATGGCGAAGCAGCCTGTGAGGTAAATACGAGACATCAGCTCTGTGTGGCCCAAATGCTGCTGGGAGGTCTCTGAGACTCTCAGAGACTTTCATTTTAAAAGCCAAAATTCTGAACAGATGCTCTTCTTGTATATTTGTGTATATTTCCTCCTCACCACCACACTTTATTCAATAGCAATAACAGGAACACTTGGCACCACAGGATCTGATATCGTACAGCAAGTCCTCACTATAAATATACCACACCCCTGTACCAGTTTTCTCTTTTGATCTATGCTCATCTCAACACCTTACTCTCTGCCTAAATGAATTGATTGATACCTTCTTTTATTTTTTTTTTATTGAATCCTGATGCCACTGCCTTCGTCTATGAGGCAGCTTTGTTGTAAACGCTAATGTCTTTCTCTGCTGTGAAACCACTGTCAAAAGTAGTGACCATTTTACGTAGTGCTCCCTACTTTAACACGGTAACCATGGTAAACATTGTCTCCAGCCCTATTATTTAAGGTATTTTTAAATGAGTTGAGTTAGCACAGTCAGATGTTATTAAGTCTTTAATTGGTGTGGGTTAGATGTATCTGAACTGGGGTGGATACATTCCAGAGCATATCCCAAGTTATTGGTTCCTAGACTTGGGGCCTGAGGGTAAAATGCCCTGGTGATCTTCATTCACAGGACTAGAGGTTTTCTGAGTTGTGGTGTCCTTCAAGTACTTGTGCCAGATGCAAATTCTGTCTTTTTTTTTTTTTTTAATCGAGATTACCATATAGCAAATTTAAACCTATTAATATGAATACGAGGCATGTATCCAAAAAAAGAAAAACAAAAAAAGCCATTATAATTTTGTGAGTTTACAGTTTTTGTCTTTTCATTCTAATGAAATTGTGCAAACTACTTTTTGGTATCAAGCAGATACAATCTTGACAGGGTAAATATTTTTTTTTCATTTATGTAAAGAATTCATTTTTTTTTTTTGATAATAAACATGATCGTGGATGGATTGTTATGGCCCTATGTGCTTGTCCAGACTGCTTGCTCTTTTGCTGTTTAGTAGGTTCCTGCACAATTTCCTGTTTCCTTGCACCATCACAAGATGATCTGTAGAATTGCTGCATGTCCTTAAATTAGAAACTGGAATTGCAGATGTCTGCAAATGGCTTTGTAATTCCTCTTGTTCATTTCAGAAGTGTATTGGCTAAACTGACAACTGAGACCTATCAAGTGTTTCCATCTATAGTCTTTTACATCACACTGTTGAGTGTTTGCTCATTTTCATCCATAAAAAGGTCAGGGGGGTCTAAATGTGTCAAAGTTGTTTTCTCTTACTTGACAAATTCAGAGTTGAAACTTTTTTGCTGAAGGCTGCAGCTTTGTCATGTACATTGAAGACCTTCATCTCCAATCTGAAGTCAGTAAATCATGAGAAAATATCAAGGATGTAAATGACTAGCAAGGTCATGACTCATTTTCAATATGAAGCAATCAAGAAATAGGACAATCAAGAAACCAAGCAGCCTATATGAAAATGTAAACTTGGCTGTTTGCTGAATAGTTCAGTAACTTCACTGCTGAAAAATTCCTAGAGGTACATGCCACACTTTCCATGCTGAAAGGCACTTTCTTACCTGGCAGTGTTTTCTGATGGAGACTGAAATATTCTCATGGATATTGACAGGTATTTTACAAATTAGTTAAAATAACACTATCAAATTGTTGTGTCCTTGAACATGCAACATGGAGGTAACTTCCAATGTAGATGTCTGGGGAGACTGTGGCAGCTTCAGCAACATCAGAGCTTTGGAAAAAAATGCTTTTTTTGCCAAAAACTGAGATGTTGTAAATTCTGCATCTGTACGGGAACACAAACAAAAGTAAGGACTGTGGAAACATCATGAGGTTGAATTAGCACCGCTTTGCTACCTTTTCTTTACCCAGCGGAGTGCTCTTGCATTCTGTTTTGCAAAAATCTTCTATGGAAATACATTCTTCATCTCGCAACATATGAATGAATTTATAAGTGAAGGAAAAAAGTGACACCACTGTCAAGGTTTTAAAAGTGACTTTAAGAAAGCAACCTAATTGATGAAAATAAAGATATCTCTTTCACTGAAAATCTGTGAAAGTCCAACAGATCACAAACCCATTTATAATCATGTTACGTGATTCTTGTATCAATCGCATGCAAAAACAACTGAACAGAGAAAGAATTAGATTTTCATGTGGGCTCAATGTTTCCATCTAGTTACCCTTTGTTATGGATCTCTGCTTCTTTAATAGGTTACTTTGTAGAGAAGGTGCAATCATCTACATAAAGAAAGAGCTTGCTGTGTGTTAAGAACAAGTGCATTAAAAAATAGTTTGCTGTAAATAAGCATTTCTCTATTTAAGTCTGAATTTACATCATGGAGTACGCTCAAGTCATTATTAACCATGATAACCCAGTTATGCTTTAAAGATAGCACTACGTTCAGGAGAAAGTACTTTGTAAGGAAGCACATAAACTTCATCGGCAAACTTGCCAAGGGTGCACTCAATGCCACTGCCCATGTCGCTGACAAAGATATTAAACAAGACTGGTCCCAGTACTGATCCTTGAGGGACTCCACTTGTCACTGGTCTCCACTTGGATACCGACCCATTGACAACCACTCTTTGGGAGCGGCCATCAAGCCAGTTCTTTATCCACTGAATTGTCCATCCATCAAATCCATATTTCACCAGCTTGGAGACCAGACTGTCATGCGGGACAGTGTCAAAGGCTTTGCTCAGGTCCAGGTAAATGATGTTGGTTGCATGCATCAGCCTTTACTTGTGGCCAGTACTGGAAGGAACAAGGCTAGCAATTCCACCTCTGCTCATGCTCCTTGGGAGTGGTTTTTCCCAAGAAACTACTGAGAAGCGATAAATTCTTTGCCTAGAAAAACTAACGAGCTGAAATTTGCCTGACTTCTACAATTTATTCTCAATATTGATGTAGGGTCAGGTCCCTGACTTATATCTACATAAACTCAAATTAACAACATTAGAGCTAATACCTTATGTTATCCTTGAATTGTTTCCTAGGTAATTGGTGAATTCAGTAACGGAAAGAGGTTAAATTAACATACCACTTTGGAGAGAATATTACTGCTGGGTAAACATTACAGTGGAACCTGTCACAGAGTGATACGTATTTGTATGGAACTCCTTTCCACATGAAACTGAAAAGCAGATTACATTAAACTGTCAGGAAGAAAAGGTGGAAGGTGATATCATGTAAATGGACTAAATGCTTACTGTTTCTGGCTTGTTTATAGATAGAGACAGATTTTGTACATATATAGAAAGCAAGTTTCTCATAGAAAATAAATTTTGACTGCTACCTTAGGTGGCAACACTTTTTTGAAATTCAAGCATCACTGTGCTTATCTATTAACACAGTCTTAATATACATTTGTGTATTAATTTGAATTAATTTCTAGGCTAAGAAACACTGATTTTATTTCTGTTCACTAAAATGAACAACATACTTACAAATATGTTGTTATTTTGCTGCAGAATTTAAGTCTTAATTTCCAGTAATGAAACTAGGATGACCAGAAGTATGAAGCAAGAAGGAATAGCTCAATTATACTATTTAGAAAGTATTGAGTTGGATATGAGAGAATGGAGAGGTATAAGATTATATGTATGCACTTTAGTATCTCTTCTTTATCTTGTCATTTCTAGAAAAGACTTTCTGCAAATTTTATAGCCTCCACAATACCGTTTCATGCATGCCTTTCAGCACTGCTGAAGAGATGGTAGTTGGCTGAAGACAGTGGGGGAAAAAAGTCACAAAATTTTCCAATATAGAAATGTTTTTCTCAGTAAATAAAAACTTCTGGTTTTATAGCCAGATGTGCTCTCTCCACCCAAGAGGTGAGATAAGATAGAGAGAAAAACAAGATGATAGCAAAGCATCAGTAATTATGACCCGTGCTGTGTGGCTACTGATGGTCTCTGTTGTTTGTGTTTGTGTCTTCTTTGATATGCTCTTCTTGAGAGAGAGATATGTATTCTGCTGGAGAAATATATGAGATGTGCATTGAAGTGAAAGATAACATAGTGAATTGACTTGTGAAGTAGTGATGCGGATATGAATGAGGTGTGAACACCTGAATCTCCCCTTATGTGAAAGAGAACAAAATAGAAAGCGAAGGAAAAAGAAGTTTTGGACATGGTTATTAAGAAGCTTTACTTCAATGCTGAGATAATGGAGCCAGACTCCCTTGCACAATCCAGATACCAGTTTCTTAAACTGGTATTAGGTTTTCCCATTACTTGATCACAGAATCGATTTTTAAATCAAAATTGTATAATGCAGCCTCAAATAATTTCTTTTAAAAATAAGAAATAATACCAACTTACTTCAAAACAATATTAAGGCTGCAAAATTAAGAAATATTTAGTGCTGAACTGTTTGATTTATTATTTTTCACTTTGCACACCCTACGACATTATCACATAAAAGCAGTTTTCCACAAAGTCCCTATCTCATCCAATGTATGGGGTACTTTCTCCATATGTCTTTTTCTGACTACTCCTTCAAAGTTTCCTGAGATAAGGAAACACTGATATCAACATTTCTGTAAGGTGACACGGACACTGAATTTCACTTTAAAAACGTGAAAATAAGGACAAGATTGTCAGAAATATCTAGTAAATATTAGCAACTGTATGATCTTTATCAGAACACTTCTCATAATATCCTTCAAGTTTTAAAATACAGCTCTGGTTAACTTCAGGTTTTATGTGTCAGGGCTTCTGCAAACCAGTCCATTTCAGTATTCAGAAATGACTGATACCCAGCTGTTAAAAGTCCCATTCAACTGAGTTTTTCAGAGCCATACAAAAAATCAGTGACTGAGACAGCTAGAAAATACAATTGTTTATGATGCCCTTAACAATTCATCTTTCACCACTGTAGGCAAAGGTACTGAAATACCACAATAAACTCCTTAACCTGCTCCATGAATCTGGTTAATCTCTAAAGAAGGCTGCAAAATTAATTGCAAATTTAAAAATCCAATAATAAGGAATATTTAAACTTAACTTGAAGTAAATGCATCAAACCAGCACAGAAGCAACTGAGCAACTGCATTTTCATAGTATTTCCCAAAAAGTTAAAAAATTCTAATGACTAAATTTTCCATAGTTTGTATTCACAGAATGATTCAGGCTCAAAAGCATGTCAGAGCAGGGTCAGAGATGCAGTCACATCAAGTTGCTAAGGGATTTATCAAGTTGTGTCTTGAAAAACTCCAAGGATGGGACTGAACAACAACTCTGGAAAGATGCTCCACTGCTGCAGTATCCTCAGCGTGATTTCCCCCTACTTTTATAGCCAGTCTGATCCACACTTTTTATCACCTTATGTCCTCCAAGGAGGCACTGCTGTGAAGACCCCAGCTCCATCTTCTCAGTAATCCCATCAGAGGTGCTGGGGGTTGCCCTTACCAGGTCACCCTGAAGCCATCCCTCCAGGCTGAACAAGCCCTGGATCCCTCAGCCTCTCCTCCAGACTATGGCCAGCACGGGGGCCCCTCTGCTGGAGTCATTCTAGTCTATCAGTGTTGACCCTATGGTGGGAGCCTACAAGAGCACTCAGTATCCAAACGTGCTCTCATGAGTACTAAATAACATCCTGATTACCATTAGTAAATTATGGTTTAATATAGATTTTTCTAAACTTTGAGTGAGTAAGGTAACGGGGCCTGCTCTTTACATAACAAAATAGTCATATTGATCATCTTATTCTCTGTACCTCGCTAATGTCCCAAGTAAGAAAAATAAATCAAATTTATAGATTTTGCAGGATGTAAGCAGATCTATCAATGCTCCAGTAAATAAGTATGTATTTTTAAGTGAGTTTACTGCCTAATACCTTGAGTTTAGTTGATGTTACCCTGAACAATGGATAGGAAGAGTTCATGTAAGTGGCATGTATGTCTTCTAAAATTATGCAACTCTTTACAGAGATTAATGTTTAATAGTGTGCTGCACTGAATTTATATTTATTGACAAATACCCACTTCACATTATAATGGCTGACTTACATTAATCGAAGTTAACCAAAAAAAGGGTGGGTTTTTTTTGTAAAATTCTATTCAAGCTTCTGATCTCAGTTAAAGATAAATCTACCAGTGGGATGGGATGTACACATTTACTGCTAATGGATCAATTTTCTAATCCAAGTAATTTCAGGGTACTGTACTTATAGAATTGCACAACTAGACAATTTTACCTTACTTAGAGCAATCATAATTTGAAAGGTACAAGCAGCAAGGACATTGAAGCATAACTAACCACTGTTTACAAATTCAGGATTTAGAAATTCATACTAAAAACTAAGAATTTAGGAATAAGAATTTAAGTCAGTGGTCAAATGTAGAAATGCCATATATGGAGAGTTGAGGAGACCATGTCTTCAGAGTCCAAAATGTATAAATATTTGAGGGGGAAGAGACCGATTACAGATATAAAAAGAAAGGGCACTTTGGATAACTTACAATAAGAACTAGATACACTGCCTTGTACATTTACATTAATGCCGTACACAAGGAATCAATAACTTGTTCCTGATGTCCACTGGGGATAGAACGTGAAGCAAGAGGTTTAAACAGAAGCCTTAAGTTTGATTAGACATTTATCATGGTTTAACCCTAGCTGATAACTAAGCACCACACAGTCACTCGCTCCCTCCTGCCATCCAGTGGTATGGGGGAGACAATCAGGAAAACAGAGTAAAACTGAGGAGCTGAAAACAGTTTAAGAACTGAAAGAAAATATAATAAGGTAACAGAAAGAGAGAAATAAAACCCAAGAAAGACAAGTGCTGCACAGTGAAATTGCTCACCACCTGCTCACCTGTTGAGCAGTGACCCAGCAGTGATTGGCCCATCCCTGCCAACTACCCCCAGTTTATACACTAAGCATGATGTTTTATAGTACAGAATATCCCTTTCACAGAATCACAGAATGGTAGGGGTTGGAAGTGAAGTGACCTCTAAAGATCATATAGACCAACCTCTTGCCAAAGCAGGGTCACCTAGGACAGGTTGCACAAGATCATGTCCAGGTGGGTTTTCGAAAGTCTCCAGAGGAGGAGACTCCACAGCTTCTCTGGGCAGCCTGTTCCAGTATTCTTCACCCTCACAGTAAAGAAGCTTCTCCTCATGTTCAGGTGGAACCTCCTGTGTTCCAGTTTGTGCCTGTTATCCCTTGTCCTGTTGCTGGACAACACTGAAAATAATCTGGCCTCATACTCTTGACACTTGCCTTTTAGATACCTACAAGCATTAGTAAGATTCCCTATCAGTCTTCTCTTCTCCAGGCTAAACAGACCAAGGTCTCTCAGCCTTTCCTTGTAAAAGAGATGTTCCAGTCCTGTAATCATCTTTATAGCCCTTTGCTGGACTCTCCCCAGTAGTTTCCTGTCTCCCTTCAGCTGAGGAGCCCAGAACTCAACACAGTACTCCAGATGTGGCCTCACTAGAGCAGAATAGAGGGGATGGAGAACTTCCCTCAACCTCATAGTCACACTCTTCTTAATGCATCCTGGGATACTATCGGCCATTTTGGCCACAAGAGCACATTGCTGTATCATAGTTAACTTGTTGTCCACCAGGATTCCCAGGTTCTTCCCTGCAGATCTGATTTCCAGCAGGTTATCCCCTAACCTGTGCTGGTGCATGGGGTTATTCCTCCTCAGGTCCAGGACTCTACAATTGCCCATGTTGAACTTCCTTAGGTTCCCCTCTGCCCAACTCTCCAGCCTGTACAGGTCTTGCTCAATGGCAGCACAGTCTTCTGGATTTCCTCCAGTCATAGAATCATAGAATGGTTTGAGTTGGAAGAGACCTTAAAGACCATCTAGTTCCAACCCCCCTGAAGGGACACCTTTCACTACACCAAGTTGCTCAAGGCCCCATCCAACCTGGATTTAACATATCCAGTGACCATATAGACCAAACCCTTGCCAAAGCAGGGTCACCTAGGACAGGTTGCACAAGATCACATCCAGGTGGGTTTTCGAGAGTCTCCAGACAAGGAGACTCCACAGCTTCCCTGGGCAACCTGTTCCAGTGTCTCACCACCCTCATAGTGAAAAATGTCCTTCTTATTTCCAATTTAAATCTCCCCTCTTCCAGTTTAAAACCATTATCCCTCATTCTATCACTACAGGCCTTAGTAAAACGTCCCTCTCCAGCTTTCTTGTAAGTCCCCTTCAGATACTGGAAGGCTGCAACAAGGTCTCCCTGGAGCCTCCTCTTCTCCAGTCTGAACAAGCCCAACTCTCTCAGCCTTCCCTCACAAGAGAGGTGCTCCAGTCCTCTGATCATTTTTGTAGCCCTCCTCCAGACCTTCACCAACAGATGCATTTTGTTCTTGTGCTGGGGGCTCCAGAGCTGGATGCAGTACTCCGGGGGTCAGGCACCTCTCCTGTTCTCCACGAACTGCTAAAAATGCTGGATAGTGGCTTAGAAATAACATGAGCCAGCTCCCTCAGCACTCATGGGTGCATCCCATTGGGGTCCATGGATTTGTGAGTGTTCAGGGTACCCAAATGATCTCTAATGCAATCCTCCTTGACCAGTGGAGAGTCTTCCTTCTTCCAGACTCTCTTACCTCAAGGGACTGGGATTCCTATGGGCTGGTCTTAGCAGTGAAGACTGAAGCAAAGAAGGCATTCAGTAACTCTGCCTTCTCTGTATCCTCCATGCCATGCATCTCATTCAGCAGTAGGCCCACATTTTCCCTGGTCTTCCTTTTGCTGCTAATGTACTTGAAGAAGCCCTTCTTGTTACATACTGTAAACTTCCCTCTTCCATTCACAACACTAATAAAACCTTCAACCGTAAAGACAGTTAAGTGATACATTAGACTGAGGCTGTGAGATTTCCATCACTGGAGGTATTTACCAGGATTTGAAATAACTCTGTCAAGAACAGTTGGGGTAAGAGGATGAAAAAGATGGTCCCTTTGGGGATTATTATTTCATATTTGCCATGTAATCTAAGGTATTTTTTTTTCTTTGATGCATCTTAGGAAAGTCATTACTTTACATGTTGCATGCTGTGAAATCTATGTTATTCTACCAGAAGAGAAACCCCACTCAGTGTTCTGAGACTCATTTATCTAGATGCTGTAGAGACAGAAAACAGACATTTCATAGAGATTTCCTCAAATAAAAAGGGAAAATAAGCAGGATACAAAATGGTATTTGAGTAGAGTATTAAGAGGGAGCTAGCTACTAGAGAAATGTTACTGCTAGAAGAACAAGGTTACTTGTATTAGCTACCTTTGATGACTTCAAAGGTTTTTGTTAACAAGTGGGAAAGGTATTCATGAATTCATGTGCAAGATGTCTGCCTCACTGTTATTATCAAGCTAATTTGCAGTCTTCTGAGCAATTTCATGACAGAAGTGAAAGACTAAATAGGCTCAGGGAATTGTCCCTCAAGGTTACTCATATCGGGGGGGGGGGGGGCTGGGAAAAAACCATGTTCACTGCTGTGTGTGCCATACTTCACTTAATTTCAGTAAAAGTTTTACAGGCTTGTTAATGTGCAACCTTTCATGAAGAAGATGGTTACATTACTGATGATTCTGAACTATCTCAGCTATTGGGCTGCTTTTTAATGCTGTTTGTAATAGGAAAAAAACTGGGAAATGTTATGGACAATTAGGAAGTAATGAAGATCATGTCATTGTAGCTGATGACAAAAGATATTGAAGGGCATTGAAATATATTGAGTCTGGATGTTAATCTGCTAGACTACTGCATTTTTCAGAGGCTGGGTTTATTTTATGTAACAACTCCATTAATAATCCAAGTGAAGGCACAAACAGACATTTGTTATAGGAGGTGTTCCCATCACTGGAGTGAATAGGCACATTAAAAAGAATAGAGACAGGAAACACAGTGAGATTCACTGAGAAAATATACAGTCCTAGAAATGTACGTGGGGAAAGCATTCCCTTCTCTCCACAGGGAAAGGAATCACTCTTTTTGAACAGATGGGACAACTCTCAGAAGTGCCACTTCAGTGTTATACTTATGTCAACAGTCACGGAAGTTAGTCATAGGATCAACCCAAAAGCATACTGGCAGAA
Organism: Actenoides lindsayi; assembly: GCA_025331215.1. NCBI lineage: Eukaryota > Metazoa > Chordata > Aves > Coraciiformes > Alcedinidae > Actenoides > Actenoides lindsayi. The sequence goes on along the minus strand of WTSP01016195.1, from coordinate 20,351 downwards.
ATCATTCCCTTTACTGATGTGCCAGCCACGAGGTAGCTCAAGTGCAAAGCACATTTGTCCTGAAATGCATCTCTCCAACCATTCCAAGTCCCATACATGCTCCTCAGACTAAAAGGAATACAAGGATTAGTAAGTGGCATGAATCAGGTGCATAACTCATTTATGAAGTAATATGGATCACACTCAAAACCTATTATCTTCTAAGGCGTCTACAACTATTTAACAAAAAAAAAAAAATCCAAATCAGAACAAAATGCTGTCAAATGCAATTGTTTTTAGAATAGAATGGGTTGGGTTGGAAGGGACTTTAAAAGTCATCTAAGTTCAAACCCCCTGCAGAGGGCAGGGACCTCCTTAACCAGATCAGGTTGCTCAGAGCCCCATCCAACCTGACTTTAAATGTTTCCAGGGATGTGGCACCTACCACCTCTCCGGGCAACCTGTTCCAGTGTTTCATCAGCCTCATTGCAAAAAATTTCTTCCTTATATCTTGTCTGTATGTACCCTCTTTTAGTTTAAAACCATTATGCCTTGTCCTGTCGCAACAGGCCCTGCTAAAAAGACTGTCCCCATCTTTTTTATAGGCTCTCTTTAACTATTGAAAGGCTAGTGTAAGATCTCCCCAGAGCCTTCTCTTCTCCAGGCTGAACAACCCCAACTCTCTCAGAATGTCCTCATACGTAAGGTTCTCCAGCACCCTGGTCATCTTCACAGCCTTCCTCTCAACCTGCTCCAAGAGGCTGATGTCCTTCTTGCGCTTAGGACTGCAGAGCTGACAGTACTCCAGGTGAGGTCTCACCAGAGTGGAACAGAATCACCCCTCTCAACCTGTTAGCCACGCTTCTTTTGATGCAGCCCAGGACACAATTGGCCTCCTGGGCTGCAAGTGCACATTACTGGCTTATGTTCAGCTTTTCATCCATCAGTACCTCCAAGCCTTTTTCCACAGGGGTGCTCTCAATCCTATCATCTCCCAGCCTGTATTGATATCGAGGATTGCCCTGACCCAGGTGCAGGACCTTGCACCAGACCTTGTTTGACCTCACGAGGTTCACATGGGCCAACTTCTGACGCTTGTTTAGATCCCTCTGGATGACATCCTGTCCCTCTGCTGTGTCATCTGCACCCACCCTGACAGGTTAGTGTCATCTACAGACTTGGTGAGGGTGCACGCAATCCCACTATGTCATTGATGAAGATATTAAACAGCACTGAAATGTTCTCCAGTCACACTGGTAATGGCAGTCATCCACACTTCATTACCTGGCATGTGGGCCTGCAGCTTATGGCTGCCTTAAAACAACATGCTCAGAACAGAGATGTAAGGCAGAGATACAGCTTCTTATTATATCTGACACTCATCTGTGCACTTAACTGTAATCACACTCCTACAGAGTCACAATCTTTTGAAAAAGGAAAATGGTTCTAACATCAGAATTGAGACTGCCATCCATTGCCAAGACACACTATCATGAATTATGCATTGTGTATCTCATTTGCTTCAGAAAGACATTGTGTAAATCAAAGCTTTCCTGTGTACCCTGTACACAGACAGGAAGCACTAACCAAGTATTATGCTACCAGATGGTATAGGTTTGTTCTTTAAAAAATTACTCCACATATAAGTACAGCACAGAAATCTGAAAGGAATAATTCTACAGCAAAACTCAAATTTGCTCACTCTCCCAATCTTTTGATTGCATTTATCTCAAATTTTGAAAGATCTTGGTTTAAAGGGTCTAGAACTGTAAAGTGTTTAAATACAACTTTTTTTTCAGAACTCAATTTGAGAGTCTAGAAAGCAGACCTATCAGTAGGAAGAAAATATGGCAGAATTTCATTAAAGAACTCTTAAAATGCTGCAAATCACTGTATTCACTTTCAATAAAGGAAGGATATTAAGCCAAATCTGTTTAATATCAACCGAACAATACTGAACCCTTGAACAATAACTGTATCTCAAAGTACTACTCAGCTGAGTATGACGAGGATGAACTGAATATGACTATCAGAAACAAGATTTGCCTTTCTGTTTCATACACATATATGTGTGTGAGAGAGAGTGTGTTTCTTCTGCTTACCTCCTAATGCCATCTGCAATTGAGTAACTACAGAGCAAGGATGTTACAAGCCTGTTGTGTCAGGTTTTTGCAGAGAAACTGTAGAAACCTCTGGAAGTAAAGAATAGGTCACAGCAAACGAATTTTCTTAGGCACAAAATGTGCCTTGTGAAGATCTTCCTAGCTACACAACTGGAGTGACATGCTGCAGCAGGCAGACCCGTACCATAATCCTTTCCATATAAGAATCGAGTTCCAAGATATAATCAGTTTAGTCTCGGGCCTCTCTACTCTCATGTGGAAGGTGGTTCCAAAACCTTCATGACTAACAGTTGGAAATTTTCTAATTCCAGGCTGAATTTACTCAAAGTCTGTATATGTCCTAGTTTGAGTTAGAACAGAACTAATTCTGTTCTGTGATTTTACTTTTCAGCTTGGTCTCCTCTCGGTACCTGCACAGCATATGTCTTCTATCTCCATGTTAGTCTTTCTTCTCTCTGTCTTATAGGCCATTTTGGTTTGGTTCTGTGCTCTCCATTATTATAGTTATTGAAATCAAGGAAAACAAGGATTTCCTTTAATAGCAGCCCAATTCCCATTATATAGTGGTCCCACTAGTACTTTCTTCTTTTTCTTATTTTATGCATATAGCCAGAGAAACCATGCTTTTCATTTAATTCCTCTGCAAACTTGACTTTTGGTAGTTCCCTTTTTAAAAATGGAGTAATATTAAAATTTGCTTTGGTTGTTTTTTATTAAATGGCCACTGTCATTGAGAAGGCAGCAGTAGCTGGGGAAGAACAAAATGTTTTAGTCAGTGTAAATTCCTCTGCATATTGGAATTTACTCTGAAGCAGTCTGAAGTACACATCAACTTGTGCATCTTCAGCCTGTAAAACATTTCCTTTTCTGTGAAAAAAATTAGTGTCACATCGTTCTCACTGGAAATATATGATAATGCTTTTGTTGTAATAGGTGGCAGCAGGAACAGAACATACTCTTAAGTGTAAGCTGAGGTTGTAAGTGAGAGCATGAAAAAAGGTAGTTTCATTTGGAATATATGTGACAGGAAAAGCAGTAAAGATATAGGGACTACAGGTAAGCAGACTCAAGTCTATGGGATAGGGTGGTTTGTTCCCTTTTGTAACGCCTTGCATTAGCTCAGAAACACTTCTGGTTTTTGGCTTTAGATTAATTAATTAATTAATTAAAGGCTATGCCTACTGCTCATGACCCAGGCAAGTGTAGGATGTTGCCATGACTTTATCAGGAGGAAAGGTATTTTTAAAGATCAATAAAATAGATACCTTAAAATGGGAAGGCAGCACAATGTTACAGGTCATCTATTGGCAAATTTGTGAAGGTCAAAGCCGAAAAGTTCAGTACTTTATTTAGATATCCTAGATTTGGAAAGTTTTCTGTAATTATCTTCAAAGTTCTAAAGTCTGAAAAGCTGAGTGAGATATACCATAAATGATTACCTTTCTGAAGCAAATCTGTTTTATTATATAACTGGGTAATATTTATCAGTATAGAGGTCATAACATAAATGTGGTTATTAAAAAAAGACTAATAGTAAAAGACAATTTTATGTCAGCATTATCACCTCCTGTCTAGCTGTGAAGCTACAAAGGAAAACCTTTTCGGGCTCTGTTTACACTTAAGTCCATCTGCTAAATACCTGTTGACTAGATATTGGCCTGTTACACTGTGGGGTTTTTTCTCAGTATTTCCCATGTTGCGATGCAGGCACCAGGGAGTCAGATGGGGATGCAGTACTCTAGCAAGAAATGTAAATGCAAAAGCACAGAATAAAGGTGAAGAAAAGGAGGAGTTAAGAGGTTTGGGTAGCAAAAGATTAGATGAAGAATTGGGGGAAAGGGCAGGAAACATCATATACAAAGGCACATACGTTCTTGCATAAATTCACAAAGCCTGAGAGTCTGTAATCTTAAACTGCAAAAAATTCCTGTTTGTCTGCCAGATATCTGACCTATTCAGAGGTCACTCTACGTAACAGCCTAGACTGATGAATGCAGGAAAGAAAGCTTATTGTGTACATCTGATAGTCTGAAGTCTTTTGTGACTCTAAACTTGAATTAGCTTAATTCTCTGCAAGAATTACTGTTTGCTGAGGGTTTTGAGCATTCTTTTGCTTGTTTTCTGTAGAGAAACTAATGTTCACCAATACACTGGAACTTCAAAGGGTTTTACATTTGGCATAGAGGAGGCAGGGAATCCCAGAGGTAAGATGCTCTGCGCAGCCTGAATTCAGCCATCTTGTGCATAAACACAGTAAAACAGTCTTTTAAGGAACGATCGTGTATCATCTGTGGGAAATAAATGTACTTACTTTCGAAAGCCAAATCTGCATTGGAAATTTCAGGTAAATCTGAGACATGAAGGAGAAAGTATAGAGTGGCACTTCAAAATCGTTGCCTAGCCCTGCGCTGTTTGGAAATTTAGAGTGCATTCTTCTGCTGCTTGCACACATTTTTCATGCAGCATGTGTATAGTTTTTTTATGAAGAGATCTAAAAGGAGGATATTCCCCAGCAGCTACATGCTGATAGCTTTTCCTTCATTGACACTCTTTCACTCGTCAAATGGATAGCGTCCGTATATAATTCTGAACAATAAAAAATAAGTGACTAATAGAATCCCAAGTTTCTTATCTTTTATTATGCTGAACGGGGATACAAGCAGCACATGCCCTTCCCTGAGAATAAGTGTCATCATCAATATTACTAATTATAGATACCATCACTGCCTCTGGAGAAATCTTCCAAAGCTTTTTTTAATGTTTTGTTCTCTTTATGTATGCTTGCTGTAACTTAAAGCCCACATAAACTCAGTCTGGCTCCTGCTGGCTTTGCTTTTAAGTAAATCTCTAAATTTTCAGTAAACACGGAAGGACAGGATAGGGGATATAGACCACTCAATCTCCTTGTTTTGTTTACAGTTTAATAACAAGGTATCACCTCTCCTAAATGAGGCCTTCTATTGATAATAACAATGGAAGTCTAGTCTTTCATTTCAAGTCAGCCAAACAGGCTCAATGATGCATTAAAAGAATGCAAAGGATACAACTGAAGTACAGAAATATGAAAATACTCGTTGTGAGACTGTTTCTGCAGCCTTGTCCCTTTGTACATGGATTATTCCTTCTTTCCTGGTGTCACACCGGTAGCTCAGGCAGAGTGACAAGAATGGATTTTTGCCTTTGGCACAAGGCAGAGTGCTATTCACAGGAAATAACTTTTTGTCCTATACCATCTTTTCAAATATTTCCATGGTTCAAAATACTGTTCTCCTGAAATCCATCTTCTTCCACCCAACATACGTTTTAGGTAGACTATGTAGATCTCTATAATTTGAATCAATACTGTACAGTAGCAGCACTTTACTGAAAAGCTCTGCCAGCCAGCCAATAGATGAAGCCTGACAGACCTTTTACTTCAGTAAAAATAACTGCTTGAAATATAGTCGGAGAACTTCTGATCCTCAGAACTTCCAAAAAAAAAAAAAATGTTCCGGTCCTTTAAAGGTATGACCTAAAGTTATTGACACTGCAAACGTATTTTTTTAGACCCATAAAAAAAAGCCCAAACTTTGTCACTGAATAAATTAGACTTAAATCGGGCTAATTAGAAAATGGGGGGTTGGGGGGCATAAATTAGAGATCTGTGTAAGACATTATCTGTAGAACTCTGACATCTGAAAAACTGAGATGATAATCAAGATCCTTAATTTAAACAGTACTCAGAGCTTCCTAAACTCAGAACTCAAAAGCATCTAAACTATGCAGAACTCTATACATCCAACGCTCAGTGGAGGAGTCCACACTAAAAATTACAATCTATCTCATAATGTATTTCTTCACACAGTTTTTACTGGACTAACAAAGCCTAGCAAACTACTAGACCACTCAACATTTATTTTCATAGGTAAGAATTATCTTCTGGACAAAACAAGGTGGTCTTGATGGACCTTTGTAACAGAAGACACCAGAATTTGGCCTGGTTTAAATATCACTGCCAACACCCAGGAGCAATGGCATTTCTGGGGATAAATAAAACACAAATATATATGGGTTTTTTAGTGTATTAGTAAAACTTTTGTCTTGAAGTTTGTTTCACAAACAGTAAGCCTGAAGCAGATAACAAACATGGAGTATATTATTCCCAGTGGTAACATTTTGGCAATACTAAAAACAAATGAAAGCAAAGACTTATTATAGCAGAGATAATGCAGAATTAAATATTGATACTCCTGTTATTACCATGACTTACAAAACAGCTAGTACTATAACATCTAAAATATCTAAATAAATTGTATTCATGGTTTGACACCATAGTTAAGAATATAACTGATAAAAAATGATATAACATGGGAAACAAAGGAGGAGATATGCTTCAGCTTTGCAGAAGAAAAACAAGGGATACAGAATAGTGACCTGTTTCTCTTCTTCTCTTTCTAGCAGGGAACGGTTCAATGGTGGCATCAGTTTACTTTTGGAACAAGAACGTCTGCACACTATAAGACAGGACTTTGAACTTCAGATCAAATTCAAATTTGATAGAGAACTTTAGTTTCAGTTACAGCCTTGTCCATTGATTTGTATTTTGTTCATGAATCAGTTTGAGATTAAAAAAATCTGCTTTTTACTTTTTTAGAAATTAAAGAGACATTCTAAATGTCAACAGTGGGTGGCTAATCTTTCCAATTAATTGCTGAATTACAGTTGGACAGAGTTCTATTTTCAAACCACAATAAACCTGCGTGCTTTTTTTCTGACTTCTGTCAGATCTCTCTCTTGGAAAAAGAAAGATTTTTCTTACTGGTACTTTTGGGGGGAAGGTCATCATTTTACAGTCTGGTGAGATACTGACTTCCTCAGAGTTATAGATGTCCCTTCATTCTCCGAAACCTCCACGCAGCTTGCAGGACTGAGCCCGTAAATGGCCTTTGAAAGTGTTTTTTATTGTTCCTTTACATTCCTTATACTTCTTTATGTCCTGCCATTTGTGTGCAGTGCTCATTTCAAACCTACATTTTCAATGCAGAAGATTCTATCAGCAGCAGATGTGAAAGTAATGACAGGCTGAGAAGTGATATGCAGGCTGATTTTGGAAAGCACTTTATTTGGCTCAGAACAAATTTGGTTGTTTAGAAGACTTGCATAATAATCATATTCATTTTCAACTTCTGGGAAAGGGAAAAAACAAAACAAAGTAAAACTTTTTGCCTACAAACAGATTACATGGCTAAACTAAAACCTCCTTGTCACTGTAACATAAAATAGCTAAGAAAAAGGGCATTTAGGAAAATGCTGGTAGAAAGATAAAAGGATCCAGAGGCAGTAGCGGTGTATCAAAATAAGTGAGGAAAACATAAGGGGTGAAAAGTAATAGAAAAGAAAGCATAATAATCAAGACATAAGGGGTACTAAATTTCTTCCATTTATAAAAGGAGGTCATAGGAGAGAGGACAGAGGACAACATTCCTGTGCATACATTCACTTCCCTCATAGCAGGAATCTTAATTTTCATTATTAAATTTCATTAATTTTTTTTTAATGAGTAGGGAATACTGATCATGACCCAAGATATCAACTGTGAAAAACTTTCCCAGATGTCTCTGACATTCATGTAAGTTTTGTATCTCTTCCCACTGCAGATTGCCATTCTCTCTCATCCCCATCCCTGAGCTCTGCATTTTATCTTCTGTCCTAACCCTTTCTTCTATTTCCAGCTCTAGCCAGAACTCATCTGAATAGGTAATTTCTTATGTTTGTCCTGCTTGGAATTTCAGAAGCCTGGACACAATCTGTGTTTTCCAAAAATCCATCTGTAGGGAGTTTGGATACTGCTGAAGCTTTTGTTTGAAAAAAATGACATCTTGAAATAACAAAAGAAATGCTTAGGAAGTAGAAGAGAGACAACAACATAGAATTTAGGAGAAAACAAAAAGTCCTATCCCCTAGGCACTCAAATGCCTGCTAATCCCCTCAGAAATGACTCATGTAACAAAACTTCTTATATTCCATTATTTTAATTACTGTCTGTTGAAAAAGAAAAATGTGACACTTCCTGGCCTCCAAAATTTTTTCAAGGTTCATATATAGAAACACAGAAAACGATGTGGTTTTTGCTGTAAAGGTTGCCAGTTAATTTTTTCACGTGTACATATTTCCCATCACACAAGTTATCAGAAGATAACTTATCAAGGACAAGAACAACCTGTTAGATGAGAAAGAAATAGTCTTGTACGACACATGATATTTCTTTGGTATCTTGGCTCAGGTTTTGCTAATCATACAAAGAGTCTCAGGTATTCAGAACCTTTTCTTATATTTTACATTGTCCAGGAGTTGCCCTTGCTGCTTCTATTGGCCTTGCCTGCTAGTGAATTCCTTTTGTCCCTGTGCCATGTCCCACTCTAGAGCTGCTAATCAGAAGACAGTCCGAAATAGCCTGTTTTGTCCCAAGACAGTGCCTGTGATACCAAAGGACTACTGGTGCACCAACCAGGACTCCTGGTCTACCAAACCAGAAAATACAACATTTTAGCAGCTTCTCTGATTCAGTTCTGCTAGGCTGGTATCATTGGAATCCCTTGTGATAATTCCCACATGCTACACAACTGTTCAGACTTGTCACGGCTTAACCTCAAACTGCAGGAGATGAGAAGCAGCTCAACTGAAAGCACTTGCAGGTTGTCTAATACCACGCTAAAACTGAAAAGATGCAAGGATGCAACTGTACTCTCCACTTGCTAAGAGAAAAGGCAAGAAAGAAATGAGACTCAATGAGAAGGAAGATACTGAATATAACTGCAAGAAAGGAAGTTACAGATGTTCAGGCTCTAAAAGAGTTCTTCAGTAGTAGAAAAGAGCTAAATGAAACCAGCAGAGAACAGAGCTAGAATAACGCAGACATTAAAACATCTACAATGGCCCATATGAAAGGTCTGCGTAGCCTGCGATCCTGAGAGTGAGGAACAGACACTATGTGAAGGAGCAGAAGAAACAGCATAGAAAAAACTAATTCCTTGAGAGAAGTAATTAAATATTTAAGAGTATGCTTGAAAATGAGATTATGTCTTGGTGACATTTGTTACTGGTCACTGCTGTGTGGCTACTGAACATACTTTTAGCTTTGATAACACTCTGGGGCAATCAGAGATTCTTTTAATCTCACACCTTTAAAAAAAGCAATCTTCTTTGTTTGCTTTAGGCCTGCCTAAAACTAATTGCATTCTTGAATGGTAGAAAACATTGTAAAGCTGTTTCATCCTCTACTTTTTTATACCATTGTGTTATGGTATTTATGGACATATTTTACTGAATATTTCGATAAGATCTTCTAAAATAGCTGGAGTTTTAATTTTTTTTCTAATTAGCACTATTATTATAGAATGAAAGGCATTGTAAACAGAGAAAAAAGTTCTAGATCTTGCAAAAGGATATTTTGATAATGTTAATTGGTCAGAAACTCAGTTTAGCAGATAAGAATTTGTTCTCTTTCTAATGATGGATTTAGGATATTTATTTTGGACTCATTGTGTCCTGTCATTCATTGTTAATTTGTTACTGGGCTTACACAAAGATGAGAGACAAGACAGACTTTTATCACCACTCATTTGTTCAGTGTCTTTTTGTCATTTTTTTTTTTATCTTTCAGTGAGAAAATACGCTTGTTTTTCAAAAATAGCTTTACTAGTTTCCTGCAATTAGTCACCATACATACTTCATTTCTATTTCTGCCAGCCAAAATGATCACAAGATAATGCTTGCAATAAAAGAAATACTGTGCTTTAATATTAATTTTCAAAAGAAAGCTAATTTTGGAAGGAATTCTGAGTTGGTTTAGCACATACATTCTCTGCCAAGAAGGGTATTTTTCATCAATTATCCATAAGTTTTTACTTAAGCTTTCTTAAAAATATTGAAAGATAGAAGCATTCTTTTACAGAGAAATTTGAAATGGGAGAATTTGCATATCTAATAGACCTCTAAAATGGCTGATCTTGAAATGCATAAAGTGGATTCACTGACTGGGGGATGAGATACGAAAAGTTGTTTTAGAAGTTCTCTTTCATGTTTTCAGCTTTTATTTTTAAAGGCTTTTATGTCATTTTTTAATCTCTTTTTAGGTAGCTAAAATAATATGATGTCATGCAACAATGTTTGTCTATCAAATTTTCTCTTTGAGAAAATTGTTGTAACAGTTGGAGATGTGGTGAGTATGCCAAGTATTTAAATGTCAGCAAACTCTTTCATACCTGCTTACCATACCTGTTGTTAGACATTGGCAAAATATCTTTAGGGCAACTCTTTCTTTAGAAGCTAAAGACATAAATAATTACATGTAAAAGATGACATGGGGGGAGGGAGTAAATTCTGTTGCCAAATAAAACCACTTACCAACAGATTACACTCTGGCATTCAAACAAAAGATTAAAGAACATCTAAAGTGTTAGACAAAACTCTGCCCCATTTCTTGCCAGGAAGAATGCAAGGTACTATTGATCGGGGAACGTACTGTATTTCCTGGAATACATTCAACCATAGTCTGAATTTCTATTTTCCGACACACCTACAGAACTTGAATACAAATACACATTTATCTGTGTAGGTAATTCTGCTGTCTGCAGGAAAAAAATCATATATTTCTTTTCAACCTTTACTCAGAATTCCTAGATATTTCAGTAGGAAGTTCCTGAGTAATGTCTGACTAGGAATTTTGTGACTGACTCTATGGGCTGAAAAATAACGCCACTTTTATCAAAAGAGAAATCATCAGGAATATGAATAAATTAATTAACTTGACCAGAATTATTCCCAAGGGTTTGCTCATTATAAGTATTCATACTTTTTATCTAATTTAAGAAAAGTACACAGGTCTTAACATTTAGTTTAATATTAAGAAACCTTGGCTTTATTTTGCATAATTCTTTAGGGCAAAATTAATTATCTGATCTTTAGAAGAATTTAAAATATATGTGGACATTCAAAACGGATTCTCTCAACAGGAAAGGCTATATTTTTAATTACACTTATCCTAATTTAAAGTTAATTCATGCATCTTATTTGCATGTAAAGCCCTACAGGCAGAAAATAAAGAAACATACACTGTAAATCTGAGATAGTAAGGTGTTTTGCTATAATCCAGGGGAAAAAACCAAGACAAAATAAAAAAAAACCCAGAAAAATATTCAGAAAAGCATCTCAAGTAGGCTGTTTGTTGTACAGTGAAAGTAGAAGCCATCCAGAACTTACACCAGTTTGACAAACTGGAACTGTGTTACAGCCATGTAAAACAGGAGCTGGTAATGCTGAACCCACATGGATGGTATCCCCTATGTTTAAGAGAGGAATTATAACTGCTTCTAATTTAACTGCCTGAAGAACAGAAACTGATTCTTGTTGCATGTATGTGCATGCAGTTCCATGTATAGTTACTGCTACTGAGTTTGTAAATCCATACTTCCGTTTCTGACATGAATGAAAAAATTCCATTGGTTTAACACCACATAACGTCAATGAACAAAATGTTTCACCCAGTTCTATATATTAATTTTACCCAAACTGAGTAATGAACTCATAATGACACAATCATTCTAGGTAACTAAGCATTCAGAAACGAAATCACTTATTAGTTTTCCCAGTTAGTCAAGATAAATAGAGCCAAGCTAATGTATATCTATAAATAAAGTTACATGAGGTAAACAGAATCAGTCTAATGTAAATTGCAAACCACTCAGAACCATTAAATTCAGCAAGTAGAGTTCTCTTTCACTTGGGCTCATCAGTACTTTAATCTCTACCTCATTTTAGTATGAAAAAAAAAGAGAGAGTTAAGCAACAAATTAACTAGAAACCCAGGGAAATCTATTATTTTGCTATTGCTCATTAGATCTAAAGAAGAAATAAGAAATACCAGTTGTTTCTCTGGAGATATCACCACAATTTAATACTTGAGTTTCGGAATAACAGAAAACCATTTAAAATACATGAAAAAAACAACTGCCTTTCCTGGAAAAGTTGTCTGCACTGCCCTTCTAAATACCTAAACTTTATGTTCTTAGAGATGTGCTAAAATACCCAACCAACCAATGAAGAAAGAAAAAAAAAAAAAGGAAAAAAGGAAAAAAAGGACAAGGATGTACTATTTTCTCATTTTAATTAAGATTTTACATATTTCACGTGGTACAGTTTTAAAGTAATTTCTATAATTTGGGGTTATTTTTTTAAGAATAACTGATATTTATTCTTTAGAAAATCCTGATTGCTTTTAAAAATTCTTCTATTTTTGTCAGAACGCACAGAAAATATTATGAAATGTTTGTACAACTGTTCACCTTTATTGTAAATATAACTACTTAGCACTTGCATCACAGTAGAACCTAAAGGCTAAGACCACATCCTACTGCAAAAGGTAAACAGGATAACTGACAATTTAGACAGAAAAATCATAATTTTTGATCTTTCTGAGGGTGAAAAGCTCATTTTAATTTAGATACTTTTTAGTTTATGACATCGGGCATACTTTCTGTCCAAGTAACTTCCAGCATACTATATAAGCCAACACAGGTAAAAACTACTGCCATTTCTTACAGGCACAAGTTTGGAATTTGGGTTTCACTGAAACTCAGGAGAGCTTGGTGGACCCAGGCGATGTTTTCTATCTATGTTAACTTATGTCTTGAATTTGTCCTCACCCACCCCCCACCTTGCAGTGCTGCAAAGTGCTTTAAGCTGTGGCTCTAGTCTGGATTTTGCTAACAAATCATCTGAATCCTAATGCAGGGAAGCTCTGGCACATTTCATTTCCTCATAATGAAGGTGTCCCCTGGTTCCATAGCTTCTTGAGAAAATGGTCTCTTGATATCCCAAAGGCCTAAAGAAACACACAATCTGAAACTAAAAGAACACAAAGACTGAATCAAGTTGAAGGCTCACAGAAGCTTTATGATTTTTTCAGTAGTTTCATCCTGAGTTTGAAGGATTGCCAGTGCTATGGGAATTGCATGATTCAGAGTAGGATTTTTTTACAAGTATAGTGAGATGATCATTGGGTCATAATGCAATACACCTTCCTTTCCATTCAGAAATTTTCTTGAGGTCTGTAAAAAGGGAGGCAGCACGATACGCACGTGACAACCTTGGAATGTCTTATTTAAGTTTGAGGCTTCTGTTTCCTGCAATTTAAACAGGTAACTATGTGTTATTCCGCCCCTAAATATCTGCATGCTTGATGAATGGTTGTGCAATATGACAGACAGATGATTTTTTTTTTAATTTTTTTTTTTTTTTACAATTATAACTGGCTTTAGCAACCTCTATTGCTCCAGTTGGGAGATCACATGCCCTCACTGCAGTCTCTTTCCTGCTTTGATTCTGTGTAGCACTGCTGACCATTACAATCCATACCAGGAAAATCTCCTTGGATTTTCCTGTATTTAAAATTATAATTCTACACATATAAATTACACCTCTATTTTTTAAACATCTTTACATAAATCTGTAATATATTCTAAGTGGTGGTAGTGATGATATTTTGAAAAGGATCAGCTCAAAGAACACACTGCTAAAAAGCTGTGTTATTTCATGGAGCTTTTCATTAAACAAATCTGTGGAAGCAGATACCCCTAATTTACCAAAACAAGATGTAGTCCTTCTCTAATCTACTAAAATTACTTCTGGAATGATCCTTCCTATACTCTTGGATACCAATTCAGGGTCACAATTAATAATCACTGTGCCACACACTGTAGCTAAACATAAGAGATTCTTTTCTATATCTGATGAATGATTATTTCTAAGTGGTTCGTAACAAGAACCATTTATTAACAATTGGTTAGTCCCAGAAAAAAAAAAAAAACAACCAAAAAAAAACCTGATTAAAATTATTTCAAATTATCTCAAAGGCAGAAAAGCAGACTGAAAGTATCCAAATAAGAACAACTTCTTTCTATATTAATTTTCTACTGCTTGAGGCAATCAGCAGGTCTTATAGCGGGAGCCATAGGGCCATAGGGCTCTACTTGCAACAATATTATGCTTGCAGTACAAGGCCCTTCCAGGTAGAAGACTTTTTTCATGGAAAAATTTAAGAAGAAAACAGTATCACAGCAGAACCACTAGCAGCTACAATGGTAACACTTCCTTACATTTTGCTATTCTAATCCAGTATTTTGATTCTTATAATGACTGAACATTTGATCTCAACGGATTATGCTGTTCGATGATGCCTTGCCTAAGTGTAGCCACTCACATGTATAGAGGTATATAAAAATATTCAAGTTATGTTTTAATTATGTGATTTGTTTCTTAAACTGTTCTAACAGCTGTAAGACTGGAACAGAAAATAAGTAATTTTTGTAGAAGGAAGTATCTTTACAATTTTCATCTTAACAACACAACTGTTATTTGTTTAGCACTCTTTAAAGCTGGCTAAAGAAGAAGTATCTTGTGTTGCACAGGATTATCTAACTGAGGACTCGTACAGTGTTTTTCTCTAATTCTGCAGAGGGTTCGTCTCCTGCTCTTGACTCGTTCCAAGGACAGATTTCCTGCTGGGGCTGCGTGGCCTGCACGGAGCAGCCTGTGGCTCTGAGACAGGGACCTGCTTGTCCCTGCCTTCTCCTCCTGCACCAAGCAGGGACAGGAAGCGTGACACAGATGCTCTGGAGGGAGATCTCAGGTTTTGTTAGCTGGTAGAGAGCAGTACAAGTAAAAAAGAATCCTGAACCACCACCTTTTTTCCAGCACAGGGGTACACCAAAGGCATCTGATACATACATGAGCCAAATACTTGCAGATTAGAAAGTTTTCCTACAGTCTTAAGTATACTTCATAATAGATTTACAGAAGAGTAACATTTGACTCTTCACCATTCACCTGTGATAACTAGACATTAGATAATATTAAATCTTCAGATTTATATTTTCACCTCCTCCAACTTCCCTTATCTATGTGAAGAAAGTGGAAGTTTTTCTCTGGTTCCTCTGTTCTCTTTTCTACTGATAACAAGTAATCTGCATTTAATCTTAATGGCTTAATTTTCTTTAAGATTATGACTGACTGTTTGTTGCTCATGCCTCCCACCAGAAGTGTCTCTTTCAGAAGGTGCTGAGCAAAGACTGCACTGCTAGACTTTTTTTTTTTTGTTATGAAAAGGAAGAAACTGCCTTTAGGTCTTGCTTTAGAAGAATTGGTTCTGTGAGGGAAGTTACCTGTGCCACAAGCTATTCTTATTGTTTATTTTAAAGCTGCTCTCTTTGTGAGGGAAAAATCTGTCTGTCCAGTGGTTTTTTTTTTTCAGAAGACTCCAAGTGGCAGTATTTTCTCTTTTGTTTAAACTGGCTAGGTACAGAGACTGAAGTCTGGAGCTGCCTTTGGGATACTGCAAGTTCTGGAGAGGGGATTTAAACTCAGCTTGCATGATACACCTTTTTAGTCTAAATGTGACTTGGATCAGGCACATAAAATTGCTTGAAGCAAAACAGTCATGTTAAAGATTCAATATTCAAGCTCGAAAGTACCTTATAATAGTGTAGTTTAGACAAACATAAACCCAAGAATGAGTGATGCCAGAAATGGAAAACTTCTGTTGAGTATTTCAGGTTTTAAAAATTCTTTTTCATGTGCAGCATCAATGATAGAATAACCAGGGGATCACCGCTCGTGGTTGTATGTCGTTGTGCCAATCTCTCATCTTTGTCCTTAGAACAAAACCCTGCTTGGCAGGCCAGGTGATTTCTATGGCATATGGGGTGGCACAGGAAAACTACTTCTTCCAGTGCTGGAAACCTAGCTGTTCCACAGATATGGGCATATACGGTGGAGACACATATCAAATATGTACTACAAAAGTAACTATATCCTCTTTCTAGAAACATCCAAATCCAAAATGGAAAAAACCCACACTAAATAGTCCCTGTTCTCAGAGAGGCTGGGATGGATTGATCTCCATAGATTATTTTTAAAGTTTGCAGTCTTTACACTACAAAGGGATGAACATTTTACTACTTCTAGGGGGGGAAATAAAGGCTTGTATTTAAACAGAATAATAATTATGTTTGCAATTAAATGCCTTTTATTTGTTTATTTCCCTATTATTTCATCGAACCATGTTATAGTAACTGCATAAATAATACTAATCAATCCAAGTAACATAGGATGTGGTCACACTTGCACCACATTTCTAAGGGTCTATTATTGTCATTACTAATGTTGCCACTGTGCAAAAAGCTCAACATTGCATTAGTCTTTCTGCTGTTTTTTCCTGATGTGCTCATGGAAATGTAACTGTCCCCTGTGATGACAGTGAGCCTTGTTCTTGCCAGTGTTACTGCCTTCCAGCTAACAATGAGCATGCTGATTTGTTTTCCTCAGTTGAATTAACTGCTTCTCTCCCCAGGATGACTTTCATCTTATTTTTATCCATGTTTGAGTACCCTATTTTCTTAGTCCTCTTTATTGACTAATGCTGATGATTCCACTCTAGTAAGTGTAATATGCAGTTTTAATTGAAAAACTGTTTATTCTCTCTTCCAGATAGTCTATAAAGGCACGAGAAACTTCTATAAAGGTATTTCTGCAGAGCACTGGGGGTATTTTTGTATTACTTGCATATCTTCCTTTATTTTTTTTTCTGCAGAAATGCACTTAGAGTTATTTATGTGGAAAGCAGTATTTTGAAAACAAACTACATTCTTAGAGAATTGATGCAATGTATCTATATCAGACAATAGCATTTGGGTTTATTAAGATTTTCTGTTTATCTTTTAGCAGAGTACTATTTAAAACATATTACAATAATTGGTTAAAAGATGACAATTGAATAAATTGCTGATATGAGGTTCGTCTAAAAGGAAAAAGTTCAAGCTTCTCGCTCAATCAGTAGAAAAGCAAGCAAGGGAAAAACAATTGCATCCACATGTCATCAGTGTCATAAAAATCTGATCTGATTCGACCATTTGCCATTGAAAATAATCTCCTCTACAGGGAAGTGGGATAAAAGCTTTTGTTCACTGCTTTACTTTTACTGACAATTGTGTTTCTGTATTCAATAAATGCCAGAAATAGTTTCAAAAGTCAATATTTGCAAAGATAATGCTTTGCTTATTTGGTTTTCCCTCTATAATTTGTTTGTATGTTTGATTTATCTTCTTGGAATGTATTTCAAAACTGCCTGGATGACATTTTAATTTAGTCTATATTCTCTTGTCAGTTATAAGTAATTCATCATTTACTAATACTGCTTTTTGTTATGGAAGTTTGCTTATCTGAAGAAAAGAACAACAACAGCAATAGTCATGCAGCCCAATTCTAAAAGCCAATACCACTTTTAAGTCCCAATCCTGCAAACATTTGTGGAGGTCTATAGAAATACACGTTAAACAGAAATTAACTGGTCAAAGGGCTATGGTCAAAACCGCTATGCACTTTGAGCCAAAATGCTGCATGAATCTTTAAAAAAAACATAATCTACAAAAAAATTCTTTATCAGAATGAAGTTCACACTGTAGAAGTCATTTTAATTAAGTCAGCATTGTATCTATTAACCGCACAGTTTCATGGCCATGTGAAAAATAAATACACTTAGTAGTTATACATGGAGGGATTTCCTTTAATACCATCAGTGCTTAAAGTAAAAAGGCATATATGGTAATTCATATTCTGAACAGTAATTGAAGTTAAAGATCAACTGAAAGATTGCAGCAAATTCTATTCTTTAGTTGTGGGGTCTTTCTGCTTTTCTTTGTTTGTTTCCTTTTTTTTCTTCATTATACTCTAATGGTTTTAATGATAAAACTAAAGGGAAGTCTTTAAGACCACAGAAGAGGATGAACTGGAAGGCTCTATTTTTTTGTTTGTTTTTGAATATCCAGGATATCACCAAAATTACGAAAAGCTGTGCTAATGATGATTTTGCTGACACAGACTGTTGAAAAAAAGCTTAGCATTTTAAAATATAATTAAAAAACAAACTTTCTGAAAAATAGCAGTTTAATTGATGAGCTCATGATTCCAGTTCTACTTCAATGAATTCTACGCATAGCTCAAATAGAGATGAACTGCTCCAAAATATGATCAGGAAATTAGAATTCACAAAAGGGGTTATTAGCAAGGACTAAATAAAAACTCAGCAGAAAACAACAAGGACATCATTATTTGGCCAATACCTGGTTTTCCTATACTTCCAAGATGAAGATGCAGCAAGCTTTACAAATAGTGACGATAAAATCTGCTCAGTTCTCATTCTGATGCATGCAGATAACTCTTATTAATGTCAAGAGGTACTGAGAATGTGTTGGATGAAAAGAACACACCTATAGCAGATTATAGAAAAATTTGCAAGGCTCTGTTTACAAATCACAAGCAGTTATCTAATTGTCCTGTTGTTACTTCTGCGGGTAATTAACAATACAGAGAGATGTTTACAAGTTACCATGGAACTGCATTGGTACTGCAGTGGTTTAATACGCTTTGTAGTATAAAGATTTATTTTTAAATCGCATAACTTGAATATTGCTAGTTTTTCATCTACAGTTTTGAAAGTTTAAAGTAGTCTAATACACTTTAAGCACTATACTACAGCTTTTCTTCCCCATAAATACTGTCTACAATATTGCCACTATTCTCACGTATACTGCATGGTGTTTTGGTTGCTTAAAAGAAAGCCTCCCTGTCCTTCATATTAGGATTAATAAGATTCAACTGTAGCAGGAATACCCTTGGGAACTGGTTATTTATTCAACAGAAAAGTGGGGGTTTTTTTTGAGAAAAGAGCTGTTGAAATCTAGGAGAATAAATAATTCAAAACAGCTCTCTTCCTTTTTGTTTCAATACTCAGGTGTATAACTCTCATCCATGAGAAATTCCACATGGCTTCTTCAACCAACTTCACATTCACATTGCTGTATTTAACCCTTTCATCTTTATTCTGTGAGGCAAACCAGGGAGATTCTGCAGTCAAATAGAATAAGCAATTCTAAATCTGAGAGCTTATTCGAGCAGGCAGAAAGAAAGAACGCTCACCGAAGAGATAAACTTGAAGAACTAAGAATACTTAAAGAAGCTAACATGAGCCAAAAGGTTTGTGTTGATGTTACTAGAAAACACATTTTTAATATTCATTTTATGCAAATGTAAAAAAGTTCATTTCTCGTAATGTGGCCTGAAAAACTTCAAGCACATCTTCTGTCTCTATTAAATTATGCAGGAAGAGCAGGAAAGCTTTTCAGTATTTTTTAACCTAACAAGACAGACTTCTTCAACTGCAGGGATTCTGCAACAAGTACAAATCAATGCCCAAGAATTTAATCTGTGCTCTTGAGGTTATAGTGCATACACTGAGGAATAGATAATCAGAAGTATTAAGGAAAACCCCTTAGAACATTTCAATTGTAATGTATCTGTACACTGCAACACCTCCCTGAGAAGCACTGTCACGTGTAATTATACAGGGCCCAGAGATAACACAAAAGACCATCTGTAAGCTTTGAACAGATGTAGCCTTTGAATACTTGAGCTTATCTTGGTCTTAACATTTTGAAAGCTCAAAACAAACGCAGCTTAAAAAACAATACTGGAGTAGGAACAAATTCAAAACTGGGATATTCAGATTCCTCTGAAGTTGGTATTTTGCTCACTGTTATTTAAAAGCATGTGTTTGCATTATTATCTTGTGGTTTAAGCGAAAAGGTTTTTGTATACCTGCCTATATATATATTTAAAAAAAAAAAAAAAGAAAATAAATGCCCTAGAGTTGTAAAACCTGTCTGAGACAGAATAGAACTATTTCAGATGTAAGGGACCTACAATGATCACCTAATCCAACTGTCTGACTAACTCAGGGATGACCAAAAGCACGTTATTAAAGGTATTGTCCTCTTTAACACTGACAGGTTTGGGGCATTGACCACCTCTTGAGGAAGCCTGTTACAGTGTTTGAATACTCTCTTGGTAAATAAATGCTTCCTAATGTCCAGTCTAAACCTCCCCTGGTGCAGCTTTGAACCATTCCCGTGCATTTTATCCCTGGGTACCACAGAGAAGAGATCAGCACCTCCCTGTCCATTTCGCCTCCACAGGAAGCTATAGAGAGCAATGAAGTTGCTCCTCAGCCTCCTTTTCTCCAAAGTAGACAAGCCCAAAGATCCATAGCTGCTCCTCATAGACCATTCCTTCCAGCCCCCTGCCCAGCTTTGTTGCCCTCCTCTGGACACATTCAAGGACCTTCACATCCTTCTTAAACTGTGGGGCCCAGACCTGCAG
>WTSP01016194.1:0-121302 GCA_025331215.1 Actenoides lindsayi | reverse complement strand
TCCAGCTGGAGACCTGTAACTAGTGGAGTCCCCCAGGGATCAGTGCTGGGTCCAGTCCTGTTCAACATCTTTATCAATAGCCTTGACGATGGGACAGAATGCCTTCTCAGCAAGTCTGCTGATGACATGAAACTGGGAGGACTGGCTGATTCACCTGAAGGCAGTGTGGCTATTCAGCAGGATTTGGACACACTGGAGAGCTTCACAAAGAGGAACCTAATGAGGTTCAACAAGAGCAAGCGAAGAGTCCTTCACCTAGGAAGGAACAATAAAATGCACCAGTACAGGTTAGGAAGTGAGCTGCTATAGAATTGCTCCATAGAAGGGGGCCTTGGATTCCTGATAGGTAGCAAGCTATCCATGGGACAACAATGTGCCCTTGTGGCCAAGAAGGCCAATGATATCCCGGGGTGCATTAAGAAGAGTGTGTCAAGCAAATCAAGGGAGGTACTTCTCCCTCTCTACTGTGCCCTAGTGAGACTTCACCTGGTATACTGCGTCCAGGTCTGTTCTCCCCAGTTCAAGAGAGACAGAGATCTACTTGAGAGAGTCCAACAGAGATCTACGAGGGTGATTAAGGGACTGAAACATCTGACTTACCAGGAAAGGCTGAGACACCTGGGGCTTTTTAGTCTGGAGAGAAGACTGAGAAGGGATCTAATTAATGTCTATAATTACATAAGGGCTGGGCGTCAAGAAGTCAGGGACAACCTCTTTTCACTTGTGCCTTGTGATAGGATGAGGGGCAATGGATTCAAGCTAGAGTACAGGAAGTTCCAACTCCACATGAAGAAGAACTTCTTTACTGTAAGAGTTGTAGAGCATTGGAACAGACTCCCCAGAGAGGTTGTGGAGTCTCCTTCTCTGGAGATTTCAAGACCTGTCTGAATGCATTTCTGAGTGATCTTCCCTAGTTTTGTCCTGCTCTGGCAGGGGGGTTGGACTCGATGATCTTCAGAGGTCCCTTCCAACCCCTAGCACTTGGTGATTCTGTGATTTCTGTCAAGAATCAAAACTCTAACCTATTGTGACTAAGAAAACATTGTTACTCAGCTATTCAGGGACTGCAGTTGGGGTCCAAACCGGGAAACAAAACTGTGGAAGGAGGACAGGAAAATATATTTATAGGGAATTTAATGAGGATTCTTTTTTTTTTTTTTGCAAGGAGCATGAAGACATATAGACATGTCTATATATACTATCACAAAGTTCTATGTTTTTAATTAGTGTAACACCAATCAATAAAATACAGGAAATGCAAATTATTGTATTCTGGTTTTATCTCACTGCATTATGAACAGGAATTATATAGTTTTGTGTCTGAGTTTCCTGGTGTAAATCACTCTTCAGTATTTAAATGTGGGTATCCTCTAGTGATCAATTACACTATAACTCTTTTTAGATTATGTTAAAAGAAAAAAAAAAAGAAATAAAAATTAAGCCAGCCTTTGTTTTAAGGAAGAGTTATGTGATGTACTTTGGGAACAAGTTGCCTCATTTTGATTTCTTTTAATTATTTTTGCTTTTATAAAAAAAATAAATAATATTTGATAAAAGTACAGCTGTCTAAGTAATAAACAGATCAGTCCTCTGTGCATAGCAGGTAGGTGGAGTCTGAATGTTAAGTTTAATTCTGTCTGGTTTTACATAGCATTGAGGTAATCTTCTCTTGAAGTTCTTAGCAACATAGGGATTCTGACCCAAAATCTGTCAAAAATTGCCCAGATGTTAAAATAGTTGACACATAGAGATTTTTTTTTCATGTTGTGTTTGTGTGTATCTTCATAAATAATTCAAAAAAGGTGTTGTCCATTGAAAGGGAAGAACTGAGTTGCCCAATGAGGCTTTCCTTTTTGTCATGCTAGGTATACAGTAAAACTAATCACTGAAGTCCAAGAATTTAGAAAAGAAGGCAGCAAAAGACAAAAGACAAGAAGAAAAGGAAGATGACCAAAAGTAAAGGCAAAGGGAAAGAGAAAGAGAAAAAAAAAAAAGAAGAAAAAAGAAAGAAAAAAGACCTCCCCGAAAAAGCAGAAAAGGAAGGAGGAAAAATGTAGTAAAGTTGGGACTGATGCACAGAGAGAATCACAACCAAAGCCTGTGACATATAAATGACAGCATACCTATCTGGGTCTGGTTACATAACTGCTGGCTACATAGATGAGCATTTTCCAGTGTCCGATTTAGTGCTGTAGATACAAGATTATGGAACAAGCTTGGAAGCAAGGACCTACATCACACAATGAGATTTGCCCATCACTGTGTCATGTCAACAGGAAGTGAAAGAGAATTGAATATGGTTTATTGACAGTCCACCATGAGGAAGATGATGGGCAGAATTCTTTGAATTTTCCTGTGGTTTAAATATGAAGAGATGAATAATACTTATAACTCACTGCTCGTTACTGGAAGCTGTAGAGAACTAGGAGAATCAGCTTTCTCCAACAAGCCTGCACAGGCTACGCCCCAGTTCCTGGGGCTGATGAATAAGAAGAAAAGGTCATAGCTTGTCCCTGGTAACAGGCTTTCCTCATGAAAGGACTGTATTCTGCAAAGATGTAAAGATTTCAGAAGTAAGAATGTGTTCTCTCCTCCATGTCTTTCTTGCAAGATGGAGCACCTGCATAGAATCTACACAGTGCCTGGGCCATGAGTGTGCTCATCTGCAGATTTTAATGAGTACTGTTGCAATAGTTACTAAAAGTGTTTTGGATCACTGATAGTGTGAAAAGCCCCATCGCTGATCATTAATGGCAAGCAAATAAAAGAAGTTTGTTCATTTGTGATACAAGGACTGTTGTGGCAAATTGCAAGGCAAGAGCGTGGGAGATGATTTGCCATGGTGTAGGAGCGACTTCTTCAAGCAGTTTTACTACAGAGAATGTTGCCGTGTGATGTTGTGGTTACTTGTGTGCCTGTAGCTTTGCTAGCTATTTCAGCATGCTTGCATCTTGGTGATTCCATCTCCAGTCAGATGTCAATGTCCCTGCTTTTGATGTAACTGCACCTGCAATTGCTTCTTAACCTGATTTTGGTTTAACAGTATGGTTTTCTTGAACTGCAATCTTTTTGGACAGAGATCTGGCATGGGTCAACATCTATAGTAATGTATTGCTACACATATGCAGACTGGAGGCTTAAAGATGTTTGGAGAAAGTTTGTTTCATAATGCACATTTCACTAGAGATGTTCTGATTTTTCTTGCTATGCAACAGCTCTGGAGCATGACTGGATGCACAGATGAGGCTGACCAGTGTATTGAAACATACAGACAGCTCTTCCTGAGGTAATTCTCATGTCAATGCAACTTGCTGGTGTGTGTTAAGGTTGAGTTACTCCAGGTTAAACCAGCAGGGAGCCTGTGTTCGACTTTCCCGCTATAATCAAAGAGGATTAGCAAATCTATTCAACTCTCATTTCCTCGTGGACTGGAAGTACAGGATTCAATCTGAAAGTAGGATATTTATGTTTATCTCATGGGTACCATGTACTTAGATGATTTTTCCTTCCACAAAAATAATGTGATTCTCAAACTTAGAAGACATTTTCCAGGAAATGTAAAAAATCTTTTAAAAAATATCTTTTGTGCAGAGAGAATATTATTTACCCTTGAGGTAAGAGGTTGTATTTTGAAGTTAACACAGTTGCACAGATCATGTTTGACTGCACTTAATACAACAAACAAAAACACCACAAGAAAACACTCATTTTCTTTCATTCAGTCCAAAGACCTTTTATGAAAATAGGGAAGTCCATTGTATGGTACAAGTAAAATAGAAGGAACAGTTTTTGCAGAAAAAAAAAAGTTGATCATAGTAGAATTACACAAAATGCAGATTCAATTCATCTACTGACGTAAATTAATACAGACAGAGCACCAGCTAGCAACCCTGACTGATATGCATGGATGCTAAGTCAATTTTCAACTTATATTGTTTCAAAAGAATCTGAAGAACTTTAAGCATTTAATGAAAAGAGAATGTTTACTCAATATAACCTTATAAATACTGAATAATTAAAAAAATACTGTTCTGCTATACATATGTAATTTCTTTTTTTTACTAATAAAAAGATTAAATCATCCTGATTGGGATTTCTTCCATTATTTATTTATAATTGATCACCTGCAATATTGATTAATAAGGAGTTAGAAGTTAATTGTGCAGATGAGCTGTTGTTGTATAGTCGTACAGAATATCAGAAAATTTTACAATCCTCAGAAAAACACCAAACAAAACTCAGTTGTAAATAGAGAAGCCTGGTACCTTAGTAAATGTCAGAGGCTTTTTAAAAGCTAGTGTCCTCAGAGGGAACACATGCATGTCTAAGTCATCTACCTCAGAAAAGTAAGTATGCTCAAGGTCCTCAATGGAAACTGAAGACATAGCACAGTATTTTTTCTACCTATACATCATATACAAGTAAAATTAAGCCAGTACTAAAACAGTAATAATTACTGCTGTGGATTAAAAACTTTTTTCCCAGGTATGTTTTAATACTTATTTTTAAACTTAAAGTGGAATATTATTCCAGTAGGTCACCAGGTAAACTAAAAAAAAAAACGTTTAGAAAGGTAATTGAGACATTGGAATGGGCTGCCCAGGGAGGTGGTTGAGTCACCATCCCTGGATGTGTTTAAGCATCACTTAGATGTGATGTTGGGGGATATGGTCTAGGGGTGAACTTGCAGAGCAGGGCTAATGGTTGGATACGATGATCCCAAGGGTCTTTTCCAACCTAAATGATTCTGTGATTCCGTGATTCTGTGATTCTGTGATTCTGTGATTCTGTGATTCTGTGATTCTGTAAGTTACTAAAATAATTTCTATGATTTCTTTAGCAACTCAATAACAGTTTGTGCTTGTTAAAGCAAAATTTATCCTTGTGCAGAACATCAGGGAAAGGCTTATGCATTACATTAGAGGGGTCTCTAATCGGCCACTGTCGAGGTTCTGAGATAGATATAAGTAATGCATATTGCTCCTAACAGTTCTCCTCAAATAGATGAGTTCCACTCCAAGTCTGAATTCTTTTCACTAAATATTAATTTGCTTACTTGTAGACATCCACAGGCCTTAAGAGTAGCATCTTTATTGAGGTTCTGATATGCTGGTACTAAAAACATACTGCCATGGTTTTAGAAAGATGCATTTTCACACCTTGTCCCAAAAAAGTAGAAATGTTTGTTCAAAACTGAGAATATATAGAAAGTGACTTTGTACTTCCAGCTGAAAAAACTGAAGCAAAATTTATTCCAGGAACTAACAGGACTAGCAACTTTTTCAAGCACATTATTGTCAGTACCTTTCAGGTAAATAAAGGATTGAATTCACTTCATTCAGGGACATACTAGGTATTTACATCAGTACATGTCATCTGGTCTGAGCTCACAAGCAGTTTAGTTTATAGTTTCACAGATTGGTTAAACTTCCTCATTCCATTATTCAGATATTTCTGTTACATCTTGGCTTCTTCAGCTAAACAAGAGTCCAACAAGCAGTTAGGGTGTAACCGTTCTCTCTACTCTCTCTACTTTTTTGTTATGGGTAACAACGTTCTCATCCAGTTGCTTACTACCTAGGACTAGTTTCAAGCTCAGATACAGCCTTTCCCAAACTACTTGATCATTTCACCCTCCGGGAGGCTATTATACATGTAATGACCTGGCTCACAGAAGATAGATCATGCTCAGGGCCAACATAATTAAAAAAGTTTAAGCAAAGTTAGAGGTGCATGTAGAAATGGAGTGGGAACACAGTTTCTGACAGTTCAGCCTATGAGCAGTATCTTGTTGACCCGATTCCATGGTATTTGAGAGGTGTTCATAACTCCTAGAAACAAGCTAGCAAATCATAGCTTCATCTTACCTGCAACACTTGGCATCCTAGAAGACTCCTGATGACTACTGGATTTGTTGCGGTTCTGATTTTTCCTTTTATTATTGGCTGCTCGGACAGAACGGAAAAGTACTTCACTTGCCTTGAAGAATGCAACCATGAATGGTTGCTTTGACTGAGGCCCATGTCTTCCAACCAGGCCAGCAGATTTAACATTGATACTTCGACCTATAAAGTAATGGAAACTGTAAGTTAAAAGGTGAACTTCTGCCCCCCCTGAAGCCTCAGTGGGAGTTCAGCTGCTGACTGAGGTATGGCAAGGACTTTGCCTGTAATCCTGAATTTAAGTGATTAAGAAACCCAACCGCATTTTGTTGAATGAAACTTAAAAGACAAAAAATGCAACAATTTACATAAGTTTCAACAGCTTTACTGGTAGTCTGTCATTGCATAAAATTGCAGTCTCTGTGCACTATATATCTTATTCATTACTCAGATATTTTAATTCGGTCTCATGTACACATCTATAGAACTGAAAAATAAATGAGCCCCATTAAATTCTATAGGCTATAGAAAGGATAATGTAATGCGGTCGTCTAATTTTTGTGTCACTCGAGTGTAAGACGTGGAACCTCATATTCCCAAAGCAAATCAGTAGCAAATAGAAGTGTAGATAATAAATATACTTCTTCCTTAAAAATAAATATTGTGCAATGAACTGGTGTTCATTCACTAGTAATGCAAGGAATTGATGTTCATTCACTAGTAAAGGTAGGAAGGCATTCAGTTGTTCAAGAGAACTGAGTTTCAAATATGTACATTATTGACTCTGGTTCTGTTCCCAGGGGATGTGCATATTTCTTTAAAATATTTGTTCAGTCAGGACTGTGTGGTAACCTCACTATATTATAGGATTTAAACCTCACTAAGAGAAAAGAAAGCAAAACAAGTCACTGAAACTGCATCAGTGACATTTTAGCAAATAAACCCTTGCTCTTAACAGAATTTATTTTGGCAGCATAAACACTTTTGTGCATACGTGTATTCTGCAGAGCCCTTCAACCATCAGAAAATGAGACAGTGTCATGTGAAGCTGTGCAGCTGTGCTGGGTGGGGGACACAGAGATCCTTTAAACAGGAAGGTATGGACACGGGCACTGTGTGGCATTAGGGTGCCTGTGGATTCTTCTGAGCCAGTGGGAAACGTTTGCTACGCAGGTGACAAAAGAGCATCTGCCTCACAAACGTATACTGCTGTTAAAACAATCGTCCTGAAAAAGAACTTGCAAATAAGCATAGGAGTAAACCTTACAGAAATAAGCATATAGGTTTCCTTTTCAAACACAAACTTACAGTGGCTGTAAGCCAGAGTCTATATTTCTTAGAAAAACTCTATCACTGGCATAAATGAAAGAGGCAGTTTGATTTGTGGTTAAAGTAGTTTCCATTCTACTTCCACTGTAACAAATGTATTAATTCAGCTCAGACTTCCTCCTTCTGGCAGCCCTTTTGCAGTAAAAAGAGAAATTAGAAGTTCCAGCCAAATACCATACCTTGAACTGACCCACTTCAATACATAAACACTTTTACAACATGTTTATTCAGGTGTAGCACTTTAAATTGGTTTAAGATGTTTCCAGTGACAGAGAGCCCAGCAAAAGCAGGAGAAGAACTGAGAAAGTTAGCAGTTATGGAGCAGAGTAATTGGCAACATATTCTGAACAATTTTGATAATTACTTTTTTGACTGCAAGAGAAAAATATATTTGTTGAAGCTTCTGATTTCATTTTAAATGGTTTTTTAGTCTTGTGTTTCTTTAATTCTCCTTTTCATATGTTTGAGTTACTATTAAATAATTCAGTAACATTAATTTCTATATGTTCCAATCTTCTGTTGCAAGTCAGATATGAAAAACTGTACAGCCTATTCTCTATTCATTGCAACATGGACAAACTAGCCTCTTACCACGAAGTTCCAAGTTTCCCCTCATTTCTAGAGGGAATATTTCTACTATTTTTCTTTATTTTTTGTTCCAATGACTTTCAGAATTTTAATTTTATCTGTAAAAGATTAATACCTTACTGGTGGACATTTTAAGAATACTGTTAGATTTATATACTGAGGGTTGTAAGGATGTGTGGAGGTTTTCTGAATTTAAATCTAGGGTCTCTGAATTTACAATGGTGGATATTGTGTGCGAAGCAAAATATCCTTCAAACCAATGTGAACTCCCTTTAAAATAACTTTTAATATTATTAAGTTTCCTCTGGGTTTCCTTTAGACTTCAGCAATGAGATGGCTATTAAGATTCCACAAGTTAAGTCTTACTTGGTTATTCAGGGTATAGAGATATACTATAAAAAATTAATCCTGTAACCCACAGCCTTTTTACAGACAGAAACAGCTTATGTGACTTCATTCCTTTATTTACTTGATCTTTTAAGCAGCCAGTGTGAGTTTACAGGACCCATTTATTCAATTGCTGAACGGTATATGCACTGGATCTGCTTCTAGTGCAGTCAACAGGAAAACTTTTATTGACTTCTGTGGGTTCATCATTAAACTTTTCTCTCTCATTTTATCATATACCTTAGCTTAAATGCAACTTTCAGAAGCTGAAGCAATCAAAATATACACTGCCCTTGAGACACTATACTTCTTCTGAGGAGGATCTCTGAACTGTTTGGTTTGGAAATTCAAACCACATATGTTGTCTCCATTTTAGATTGCTTCTGTGCAAAAAAAATAATAAAAGTTTACATTGACAAGACTTCTATTATCCTTTTTTAAAAAAAATAAAAAAAAATGTACACGTGGGAGATTTCCTTCAGTCTAAGAACATAAAGGTTTGCCCCTTCCTGAACAGGAGGTATTTTAAAGTACCCTGCCTCAGAAATGCATCAAACTTTCTGTCCCAGCAGTAGCTCCTTCTATGTGCCATGGTCTTGTTAGGTAGTCCTCACTTTTGCCCATAGTGTGGATTTCAGAATACAGTAAGAAAAATCTTAACCTGAATTGGCCTATATAGCAAGAAGCATCCATGAGCTTCATTTTTATTAAGTGTTTTTTGTCTATCATTTCTTGTAAGCATTTAGAAAACTCTTGGCTTCAAAAACAACTGAAAATCCAGGTCTCTCAAGTATGCAGTTGTTCCATACAATGGTATTAGACCAATAGTTTCTCAAATCAGCTGAATGATTCAGGCTTAACTACACCTTCTCTTGGAGCTTCACCCACATGAAACTGGTAAAACCAAAACAGCAAGGTGTGTCTCTCTGCTTTCCATGAGAATCTATGAACAAGCTTTGAACATGGTCAAGCATTCAGAAGAATGGGTTTGGTATTTAACCTTCCATTGTGTCCTTCATTCTGAGGATTTCAAAGACTTTATTTTCAGACTTTAGAAGAAAAGAAGAATCTGCAAGAAACCAGCAGTCAGTCTGCTCCACTGAACCTAGCCACTTGCAATTGCCCCTACACCCAGAAAAAAACAGGTAAGCATAACAGATGGACTTACTATCTGCTGGGACAGTCCAGAGCCTTCATATTCCTCACATTCTGGCATGCACTTCTCAATCCTGCTATGATAATTTATTGTCTCTTCTCCATATTGACAGGTATATTTGGAGACTAAGACCTATTTAAAGCATTATGTTCCAAACCTGCTGAACTCCTTAGGCCTTATTCATATGATTTTGAGTCTTTGGCAAGATGTATTTGTTTAACTTGGCATTTAAACTTATTTTTGGCTTTTATTCTATTCGATAGTAAAGTGCCCTTAGCAGTTTGCATAAAAGCTCGTATGGAAATGCTGGTTTGACTGACTAAACTGAATGAATATTATTTGCCTTTTCACATTCTATCCCTCTTATAATAAAGGAACAGCTCCTGAAAAAATTATTATGAAGTTCAGCTTACCAAAAGGTCCTATCACAACAATTCTGAGTTGTTTATTTATGTATTTATTTATTTTTACCCACAAAATACATATAGAACTCATGATAACTGCAAGGCTATTGCTGTCACTATGTCCACTTCATAGCTATCACTTGCAGTCATAGCACACAATGAACATTAACATAGCATACACTTTTTTTCATTAACATTCCAGTTCCATCTTAAAAGTTCATTTTCTCCCCTAGCTGGTCTGAATGGAAATGCAAGAGCCCTTCAAGCTTTCAGTGACTATCTGTCTCACAGTTCTGACCTGGAGACATTGCCTTATTTTTCATGACATTAGTAAAGATGACTTTTTTCTGAGGTCGCCAATGTGGATGCCAATGACAGTGGTAAGATTTGTGACTTGGCTGTCTCTCCTCAGGCAGTATATATTTTATGTAAGGCATTGAGCAGACACTAATTTTGCAAGAGCTTTCAGCCATTAAACATCTTGGCCAGATTTACACTGGCAACACAGAACAATGAGTGATTCCAAGACCCATTATTTTGTCCTGAGTCATCGAACTGCAGCAATCCACTCATTTTGTTATGAAAAACAAGCACTTATTTACATTAAAAAATGTTCAACAAGCCACAAAACGCATTTTACGGATTAACCACTACTGCTACATCACAGTAGTTATTTTGGTAATAATTTTATATATTTGTAGATAGAAATGAAAACTTTAGTGATGCTGAGAATTCATTTCTAGTTTGCTGGAAAAGAAAAAAATAAAAATCATATTCCACACCTATGGTTTTCTCCATTTGGGGAGAAATATCTGAAATGAGGCTTGGAAAAGGACTTTTGGAGAAAGCCCCTGAGCATACAAGGTCCAATAACATCAAATATTTGATCAAAAACTGTCCTGAGGCTCCGAGTATGAAAGCTCACAAAGGAGTTTTCAAAATTAGATAGACACTTGTGTGGTTTGTCAAGTCTGAAGGACTTCCAGAAAAAAAACAACTGAGATAGAGTTTGGCTGCTAAAGCGTAGATGAAGGCTTATTAAAAAAAAAAGAGAAGAAAAAACAACAGAAATGTGGTGGTCCATATGTGATATCTTCAACACTCCAACTCCAAAGTATATTATACCGTCTCTATTGTATCATCTACATAAACTGTTATGCAAACTTTTCCTGGGTGGACATATTTATCTATATCAACATAAGACATGTTTCTGAAACAAGCTTCATGTGTTTTATTAATTCTTCTGTTCCCTGGAGGCTTTAAGGAATTCTGAAAAATGGATGATATTGGACTGTCTGTTCTGCACTTCCTAGGCCTCAAAGCTTTAGTCAAAACTAAAGATTCAGCTTTTAAAAAAATCTTACGTTTTATTGGTTTCATTCAGTTTCGTTGGAGGAATTTTGCATATCTTTTTGTGTTGATTTTAATACCCATAAAGCTCTTGAAGAAAGCATTTGGGAACATGTTAGGGGCCATGGTATGCTATAGAATGTGGCAGCACCATATATGCTTACACAAAAGTCAGTGTAATCATACAGAAATACGCTTGCTAAGTACTTGATTTATCCTTTCAATTTAGTGTACTTAAACTGTGAATGGCTTGTGGGAGTCCTAGGGCTTTTCTGCACTGTTAAAAATGTGTTCCTGAAGACAATAAAACAAGGAGAGATTAGATTAATTGGTCATCCACCAAAGAATAATGTGGATAAAAGCCTTCTGAATGAAATGAAACACAAATGCCATTATCTCTAAAGTACTGCTGCTGAGAGGCAGATGTATCCTTCATCTGTCAGGGGAGGAGGTGGAGAGGGAATTGCACAGCTGTACAGCCAGGACCAGTACACACCAGTATGCAGTGCAGGCTGGAGAAAGGACAGAGGCCCATCTCATCTCCCAGGCCCTCTTGCTTAAAGTAAGTGTGCTCTTACTAACAAAGGGTGTGTTCACAGACAAAAGAAAATGCTGACTGTATTTCTGACCCAGCTGGAAACAGGGGTTACACCTATCTGAGTAAATTAAAGCATGCCCAGGAGTGCTCCCATGAGCTAGGTCACCCACTCTGCTCAGGGTGGGAGGGTGTTCCTGGTGCACTTACATCCTATGCCAGCTCCACCTCAGAGTCCACAGCACCCCAAGGCAGTGCTGCAGGGACCTCTCCCAGGGGGGCAGCTGCCATAGGGTGATCCTGTTTTGGAGATTGAGAGTCATCTCTCCAGCTCGTTTCACACCACAGTATTCCTGAGCATGTTTAAGTTACTAATGTAACTTGGGCCAAAGTCAGCGCTGAACCAGAACTCATGTAGCTGTACTTAGGCAGTGCTTGAGCCCAAGCTAATAAAACCTGCTGAGGGGCAGGATATATTAGCTCGGGTTCAGTGCTGTGCTAACATGGCTATATGGCTTCCAGATGCCTCAGAATTTAGGGAGAACTATTGCATGCCAAAGTCCATATATATATATCAATATAAATATATATATCCTAAATTCCCCCACTGTAAGGACACTAATGAAGGTGAACTCACTCCTGCTACTTTGCCTTGTAGACACCAGAGACTCAAATGTAACAGCAGAGCAGCATCCTCCAGGGTACCTGGTGGCTACCGTGGTCCTGTAAGTTAGGTGCCAACGTTGACTGGGGACAACCTCAGGATGAGACTGATAACACTCGGTATTGCAAAGGTGAGGCTATGGCCAATGTAAAGTATGCTGCCAACTACCTGAAGAAGCCAGGGTGCTGCCACAGGTTGCTATGTGTTGAAAGCAAGACAGCCACCTTCTGCAACATAAAGAATATGGCCATGTTGCCTCTCTGAGGGATTTGTAGGAGGATGAGATCTTAGAAGGCTCAGGCTGAAAGGAGGAGAGGCTAAAAAAGAGTTTGTGTCTTTTAATATCTTCTTCATTGTCTCTGGAAAAGGACCTCACCAATCCTTCCTGCAGCATGGAAGATTAAGAACAAAACCCCCTTCCAGGGAACATGTGTCAGAGTGTACCTAAACCTGTGCTGGAGAAATAATTGGCCTTCCCCAGGGCTTCATTTGGATCAATGAACCTGTTTCTTTCAAGTTTCCCTTTGGTCTGGGGAAAAAAAAAAAAAAATTAAGCGTCAGAGTCAGGGAGTTGAGGATTCCTTCTGCCTGCCCACCTCAAACAGCAGGAAAACCCAAAGAAATCTTCCATAGGACTATTTGGTAACAGAAATCACCTTAATTAGCTTGGTCTTTTCAAAATCACCACCAGTTTCTTCCCCTTTGATGTACAGACAGATGGAAAACACAGAGAGCTCCAGTAATCTAAGAAAAGGCACAGAATTATATGGCTGTGGGGGATACCCAGGATGTTGTACTGAAAGCTGTCTATTTGGAGCCTGTTTTATTCTGTGGATCATCAATAGTTATCATTCAACATCTTCTTCTTCTGTTTTCTGTAGACAACACTGGGTTCTCTTCAGTAATGATATAAACAGCAAAAGCAATACTCTTGCAGCTATTTGTACTCCTCCAGTACAGGTGATGTTCAAACTGTTTCTAACTTTCAATTATAAAGATGTTAAATGTTACTACAAAGGTGCTGATTCACTAGAACATGTTTTAAGTCTTAGGAGACATATGGTATATATACAAGAAAAAGTGTAGCATGGAGCTTTTCGATTTTTTTTTCTGCATCTGCATTGATTTTATGCTGCAATTCATCTAACACATTTATTTCCATCAGTGTGAAAATGATCACCTCTCGTTTTAAACACCATGGAGG
Organism: Actenoides lindsayi; assembly: GCA_025331215.1. NCBI lineage: Eukaryota > Metazoa > Chordata > Aves > Coraciiformes > Alcedinidae > Actenoides > Actenoides lindsayi. The sequence goes on along the minus strand of WTSP01016194.1, from coordinate 107,803 downwards.
GGTTTGGTATCAAAAGGAGGGAATCGTCCAAAAGGGGATGCTGCAGAATGTTGAGGAGACATTAAAAAAGAGAATAAAAAAACCCCTGATCCTTAATTTACCAGAGCCCCAGGGAAACAGTGCATTATATGTTGACAGCTTCCATATGTGTCATGCAAACCTTTATTCTTACTGTTCAAAATAAAATGTCCCATTAAGAGAAAAAGTCTACATTTCATGCTAAAATGAGATGTATGATACCAAATACTGTCTTAAAGAAAAAAGAAAACACATTCCAATGTCATGTGGCTTTTTGTACTTTTTCAGCATTTTCAAAGGGGGAAAAATATGAATTACAACAACCAGACATTCTTCCAAAGTTGTTTCTATCACACTGTTATATTAAATAGTAACAATTTTTTTTTTATTCCTTATGTAGACATTACTATTTATGCACTATCTTCAGGGATCACCAAAGAAATATATCTACACAAGTAACTGCCTAAAACAGTCACTGAAATATAACTGTAAGAAAGATGTTAATGGTAATGATATCAATATTGTAGCACCCGGGAGTCTCTAGTAATTACTGGCACCCCATTTTAAAGATGCAGTTTGAATAAATCTAAAAATTGGTATGTATTTCCTGACTTGATTATCCAGGGCCCAAGTGCAGCACCTGAATACCTCAAACAGAGATCCTCTGGCTTAACAGAATCCCATTTAGTTTAATATCTGTCGGAATAGAAAGGTAGATGGATCAGGTCTTATCATAAATGTGCCTCCGTTTATGAGGGCAGAACTATTCTACCTCCCATAAACCAAAAAGATAGCTGAAAGCATGAAGAAACATGTTTCAGACCTGTATGACCTAAAGTTCACTCAAGCCAAGGGATGGGTTTTAGGTTGTTTTGAACCAGTCTCCAAGCTTTCATAGAAAACTGGTTGGAGGGAAGGTGGCCAGGGTTCTCTGGGTTACAAACTTAGTCCACTGCATACTGAGTCATATATAAAAATTCATCTTCCATCTGTACACAAACGTGTCATTCAACTGCTGGTGTTTCTAATAGCTTCCAGAAGTAACAGAAACCCAATAAGAATAATCAAAGCCTTAAGAGCAAAATTGTAAAAGCATGGAAGGGATGATTTCCCTTATGCTAAGCTGAAGTGGTATAGCACAGGTCTTCCCTATAGTTTTGAAAACGTTAGATCCTAGAAGGGCACTCTTCTTGCATGAATAAACTGAAAAGAGAACAGAAAGTGAGGGAAGAGGGGAATTCCCTCTTCACTCAAGCAGCTGTGCTGAGAAATTCAAGTAAGTGAGGTGCAGAAGGTAAAGCTGCTTGTGGCTTTGCAATTTAAAAAAGAAAATTATCTATCATGTTTCTGAACAGGGGAAATATTTACATAAATTATTCTTCTACAATTTCTTCAGTGAATTGACCTAAAGGTTTTCTTTTATGCACACAAACTTCCCTGATGTTTACTAAATAGCTATAATTTTGAGGCTAGAACCAACAAATTGCTGGTTTCAGGGTTTCTTAATAAATGCCTTTCATAGATATTTAATTTTCAAAAATTTTCTGTATTTGAGTCTCCTGGAAAAAAAAAGTCAAGGATGGAGTTTATTCTGGAGCAGGAAAGCTGGCCAGAATCCAGTCCACCTAATTTGGATGCCTGACGCAGGTGTCACCTCTCCAGAATTTTAAGGGCTCAAAAATGGCCTCACAAAACCAGGCTGCCTAACAGACTCCTTATACAGCCTGCTCTCAGGTGTGGTGCCTTTGAAGACCGGTTGAATGCAGCAACAATGTGGTCTACTTTGCATTGCTGCCTCCTTTTTTCCACTGACTGTACTCTGACCATATAGGCAGTATTAGGTGAAATGGTCTGATTCAAGCCTGCCAACTCCCTTTTTAAGCATCATGCCTAAAGGGGGACAGTTTTTGAATAACTTTCTAGTAACCAGGGCACTTGCTGAAAAGGTATGAGAGGCTTTGTTCACAGCTCAGCTGAGCCTGAGAGAGAATTCAAATCAAAAACAATGGGAAAATGTAGCCAGAACAAAGAAAGAAGAAAAAAAATATTAATCCTTACACCAGGGTTTCTTCTGCTACTCATTAACATTATGTCAGCTAAGGTTTAGATTAACTGGCATCATAGATCCCTTGACCTCTGACATAAAAAGCTTTTGGACAATGAAGAGCTAAATCTGAAAGTTTGCTTGTAAAGTAGTATGGATTAAGTGAACCATCACAGAAAAAAACCAGTATATAAGTCTCTTTTTATTAGTTTCTAAAGAAGTCTAAGTAAAGAACATTTCTTCTAAAAATATTATTTTGCACTGAGATGCATTTTCACTTTTTAATGAAGAGCATAACATGTGAATAATGTAGTGGCCCAATAAATTTGTACTAAAAACTCCACATCTCTGACTTCAGTTTTGATAGTGTTCTTTCTTATTTTCAGCTGATTAAAATGTTCAAGACTTCAAATTTTTGTATCATTTGCAAGATAAAAAAGTTTTGAAATTCATTTTTTTCAATTTATAGAAAACCAATCCCTATATTACACTGTTGTTTACCTTTCTCCAACATCAGTACCTGTGGGTATGAGATACCTCCTGAACTGTCCTGAGGTTTTTTGGATACTATTCTCCATGCTTCAGCCCCAAAAGCTCTTTGGAAATTTTCTAAAACAGAAATTTCACAAATCTGCTTGAGTTTCCTGAATTGAATCATCAGTGGAAAAACCTTAAAATGGAACATCATTTTGTATGTAGGAGGTTTTATCCCAAACTTCATTTAATTTAACTTGAATCAGTTGCCTTTATAATCACCATATTCTACAGAATTAAGAATAATACAAAGTTTGCAGACTATAGCTACAGCAGGATAAGACTTGTATTCTTTTCTTATAAACTCTCAGTGTCACCCAGTCAAGGTAAAAAACACCCATTCAGAAAAGATTCCTAGCAAGAGGTGACAAGAATATATACAGCATTATGATCTACAGTTATGATCTTACCATCCCCAGTTTCAGCGCAGAGTTGCAAGCCCAGATTGTTCTCTGGATTAATCACCCAGTGATTGCTGGTCACAGTAATGTCAAACACAAACCAGCCCACATCAGAAGCTTGAGCCTTTCTTGTGTCTAGCAGGAACAAGTCTGCATCCCTAAGTTAAAGAAAATAGAGAGTTAATATTCAAATATAGTTGATTTTGTCCTTAATTTCCTTGCTGACAATAGCTTCCTGGAGTCCAAATGAATAATCCTTTGACATATCCTCATCACAACATAGTACAGCATGTGCTGTAGCTAACATGTAATTGCTAAGTATAATACAGGTATTTCCTCTGAGAGGTCTTTCTGAAATGAGTCTCAGCATGTAAAAACTACAGCTCTGGAAAATCTAAAAAATCCAGTTTCCTGATATAAATACACAAAATATATAATTGTGGCTGTGTATAAAGGATTCTTCTTTCAGCACCAGAATGTCTCAGGAAGATTAACTTTAATAAACCATTCAGTGTAAAAAACCAAAAAATGTCAAAATCACGTTCCAATTTGAACAAAAATTCAAAGGCATAGTGTTGCTAAAAAAATCTGTTATTAATGACAGCAGCTATATCATATGACAAAACATGAGTAGCTGACAGTTCAGAAGTTTCATATTAGTACAGATGCTTAGACAATAAGTCTCTGTATCAAAGCAGAAATTATATATTTATTCATTAATGCAATTTTTACATTTTAACCCTCCATTTCCTGGTATCTTCTCAAATTTGTTCCCATGAAATCTTTTAGTAATCCAGAAGGACTGTTGAGGGGAGTTAGTATAATTGTGTTGCTAAATGTTTAGCATGGATTGTATATTTGTTCTGTTTCCACATATGTCCTGACACAATCCACATCTGTGTTACAAATAATTTAACACAATGACACAAGATATTTAACTCTCATCAGCTTCATTTTACATGCTTCAACAAAGCAGCATGTGTTTTCACCGTTTAGCCTTTTAAATATAAATCTATAGTTATAGAAACCTATTTTTCTTCCATAAACAGTAATCAAAACAATAATATAGAAGAATTATTTTTAATTTTTATTTTTTAAATTATGACAGTCCAAGTCAACTAAAGACAGACTTGGCTTACACAGTGGTGTTATTACCTTACAGACAGTATGAATATGTGTTTAAAGAAGTAAGACAGATACAAATAATTGGTTTTGTGGATAAAAAGTGGATTTAAAATTATCACGGTCCTGTCACTGTATTCTTGCGTTGCTTTATCACAGTGACATCATAGTTACTGTCTTACCTAGACTAAACACTGTAAATGCACCTAGAAGGACTGACACTGAAAAAGGCATCTTGTGTAGCTCTTGAAACTGTGGTTGTTCAACACTCTGGAAAATAAGACCAAATGAGCTATGGCAAGCATATATTTTCATACATGTGAGAAAAATCTGCAGAATCACGTTAAAGAGTTCAGAAATTGCAAAGGATGGTTTGGATTATTTTTTTTTTAAATAAAAAAAAAAAGGAAAATAGAAAGGGCTCTTTTTCAAGTCACCTTTTTTTCATCTGTTAAAGGATAATGTTTTGCTGGGCTCTCTTATCACTTCCATTCTAGTAGAACTGTGCTAATGACCACACAAGGAGAAAACATACGTTCTCCCTCTGGAGCTAACATGAAAACAGTCTTACAATTCAAAAGAGTCTGACCTGCTATGCTAGCACTGAACAAATTAACAACATACCACAAGCTCATAAATAGTACTCTCTGGAGTCTTAAATGCCAACTTTTTTTTCTCTAATAAGCAGTTTTATCAGAACTTTAATGTTGAAAGGTTTAATTCTGAATGTGGCAGTCTTTAGGATGTTTATTTATAAAAAATTATTGTATCATTTAGTAGATTTAATAGAAAGTATTTTTTTTAGATATAAAAAACACTACAATATTGCAATGCTATAATTTCTTGTCTCCTCCCAGAATACATAACTTTTCCCATAGAGATTCTTTAAGTTCTAAACTTTGCTGGGACTGATACAAAACGTTCTCAAAAGTCAGGATGCACAATGTCTCACATGCCAAGTCAGAATTGGGCACTACTAATACTATAGTCCAGAAATCCCTATAAAGGACAAATTTCCCCTGTGGAGCTCTCTTCGGTGTGACTTTATTACTTTCTACCGCAGCAGAAACTCACACCAAAGTGTCTTTAGCATTGGTATGTCAATGTTCTTGTCTACCATCCTACAGGCTTAAGGCTAAGGAAATAGACTCAGAAAGGCAGATTGTTCTTGTCCATTAACTTAGCAAATGAACCGAAAACTAGTTGTGGGTACCTAGAGAAAACATACGGTGAAAACCTGAGAAGGTTTTCCCTGAGAAGGCAGTGAGAGCTCTGGGATCAGGGTTCCCCCATTAGCTGGTGTCATTCTCATCCTGTTTTGTGACACTTTTAATTTTAAAATTCTCCTTTATTCTGTGAAAAGAAAAAAAAAATGATCACACTTAAAATGAAAAACAGCTGCAAATTTTGGCTCTAATTTAAAAAAATATTTCTATTTAAAAAATAGCCCACAACACATAATAAAAAAGAAAGGCATTATGTCGTAAATAGCCTGAAATGCAACAGTGAACACATTCAGGCAGAATACAGCTGACTGGCTTTACCTTTATAGAGGCCGTTTAAGTTTAGTGATCTCAGTCTGGTCCCAGATGGCCAGTTGTCTACAGCAGAAATGCTACCACAGTCAAGAATTTCAGCAAAGAGGCTGTGGGCAGAACATCTAAGAAGCTCCACATCTCCTGGGTCACTTAAGGAAGTAAAGGTGGAATAAACCATCTCTGTGTTCCTTGAAACCCAGAAAAGTTTTCGACCAGATCAAATCACAATTACTATGTAATAGGCCATCCCCAGAATGCTGCTTCAACTCTCGCCTCATTCCAGAAAGCTGCTTTAGTATCTTAATGCCACTTGAGGATTCCCTAATGTGGGAGGAATCCTTGGGGTTTAGTTAAATTAGTGGCTAGCTGCCACCAGATCATGAACAAGGATTTGGCCTGTTGGACTACATTACTTTCGTCATGAGAAAAGATCTGGGTAGGAGTACATTGGCAGGACTGCATAGGAAAGTTTGCCTTGCCATGGGCTGTGCTTTACACGCTTCCTTAGAACAAACAGAAAACTTCAATCACAAGGACTGTAATTTCACCAAAATGCAGGCAAATTCAGTGCACACACACGTCAGCAGCCATGCTGCCACAGAGACGGAAATATGTCTGAGAGTAACATAATCCATCATCTGCAACTCAGAAACCCTAAACCCTGACCACTCCTTGCCTGAAAGCACAACAGGGCTGCTTTGGGGATTGCAGAGCCCTGTCAGACACCCATGTTTCCTGTTCAAAGCAAAGAAGGGTGAAGGAGCAGGGTCAAACCCAGCAGTTTTGCTGTGTCATGGCACTAGTAACAAGTGTGGGACATTACAGAATCCTAGAGTCATTGAATGGTTTGAGTTGGAAAGGACCTTTGAAGATCATGTAGTCCAATCCCCCTGCCACTGGAAGGAACACCTCACACTAAATCAGGTTGCTCAAAGCTTCATCCAACCTGGACTTGAACACTTCCAGAAATGTGACATCCACAACTCTGGACAACCTGTTTCAGTCCCTCACAGTTCTCTCACTCTCATATTCTGCAGCTGTAGCTTCTGGAAATTTTGCAACTAAAATCCAAGATAGGATAAATTTGAGATGACAAAGTCAAGAATAATAATAATAAATAATATTGTGAACTCTTCTATTTGGAGATATCAAGAAGCTTGTGGGAAAAGTTCATTGTTTCTAATTTGAACAATGGAGAGCTTGTGGTTTTCTATCCTGTCTCACTGAGACATTTGTCTCTATATACTCCATATAAGAGCAGAGATAGGCAAAATCAACAATAGGAGGAAAATAGTCCACATTTGACCTTTCTGTATTTACACTAGTGAAATAAAATCAGTGGCATATTATTGCACACCCTCCTTTCCAAGATCATGTTTCCATTAAAGGATATGGGGTTTTTATGGTTATAAATGGAGATAAAAAAACGTTTATAAATATATGTTTACATATTGAAGGAAATCAAGAGCATTCTGGAATGGTTTCACAGAGACAGCTGTCATATTAACAAGTCACATAGTATTAAACTGTGATCTTGACTCAGAGTAGTAAGCAGTTTCGTTTTCTGTAAAGTAAAATAGAAACCACCTACTGGGAAAAGATTTTAAAAAGCAACAAACCAATGAAACAAACAAAAACCCCACCATCAGATAGATTAGAACAACTAACTTTTCCCATTAGTTCTTAAAAAAATCCATTGAGTTTTCAGTTGAAGACCTTTCATTACCTAGCTCTTTAAAAAGATGTTTTGTTGCTTACTGTTTTATTTATTCCTTCAACGAATAAACAGTGTTTTATTTATTCCTTCTTCTAGACCCTACATCAGAAGAACTTTTGCAAGCTGGAGACAGAGGTAAAAAAAAAAATTCCACACTGTTTTGTTCATCCCCAAATTTACTAAGAATACAGAAGGTATTCTGGAAGGATGAGTCCTTTCCTTCCTATTGATTCTGCTCCATTGATATAAAATGACTCCCTGTTTGTAGCCATAAATATTTTATAACTTGATATTCAGAGATGTCTCCTGGAAGGTACAATCTCAAGCTTCTGTGGGCAGAAAAGAGACTGAATTCTGGCCCAGCCTTTGAGCTAACTGGTGATAGGGTATTTTTTCTCTCCAGAACACTGCAAATTTAGGCTGCCATTTTCTTTGCTTTTGCTAACCATCCCCAGTATAGAAATGTCTTCTCTGTTCCAAGATGAGAGAGAGGTGGGGTTTTTTATCTCAATGCAGAACTTGTTTTTTTCCCCTCCCTTTTCTGAGAAAAGACATAAAGTAATTTAATTGTGAAACCCAAATTTTGGTTGTATGAAACTTTTTTCAGAAGCATCTTAGAATTGCTACTAGTTTTCAATGGGAATTTTCAGTAATTTGGCTACTTTGCATGTTGAAATCTGGTCACTTATTCAGGTCTTGTAGAGTCTTGGAAATATGTCATACACTGATCTCTGCAAACTCAGATTTAGTGGTGGACTTGGCAGCGTTGTGTTTATGGTTGAACTTAATGGTCTTTTCCAACCTAAATGATTCTATGACTTGCTTTGATTTTCAGTTATGGCAAGCAGCATGTGTTAAGTGTGCATATGTCATCTTAAAGTTAGTGCATGACATTATCTTTTAATTACATTCTGCAGAATCTTAAAACACATGCAGAAAAAGCAATGCTCCTTCGAAAGTAAACAATGCTGAATAATCTATCTGCCTTTAAGGAGCTAGGTGAACCTTAGCTTTTAGTACTCCAGTGTCAGCAAATAGTGCATTTCCCAAATGCAGAAGCTTAAATTGTGCATATGTCTCCACCATTTACTCACTGAGAACACACTCACCCCCTCTGCTCATGGGCAGATTATTTGGTGATGTTGGACATGTAACTCTCCCTAAACTTGGAATAAATTACACTGAAGATAAGTTTTATCCTTGCACAGTTTTTGTTATTGTTACCTAGGAGTTAAAACTGTACAAGCCGCAGTGATAGAGATGACGTAGGTACCAAGATGCCAAGGGTGCACTTACGATCAGTTGTCTCCTTACTTAGAGATAGAAACATGAGATGTTATTCAACATGTGGTACGTTCATGCTCACAGGGTACCTGTTTGGATACTCCTTGATGATCTGATATATGGTAATCTGAATGGTTTCATTCTCAAAGCGGCTGTTGCTTCGATCTTTGTATATCCGGAATTCAGCTGCTGTCACTGCCTCTCCATGCGGGATCTGAGTGAGGTCAAAGCGGAACTCTTTGTAGTGCCTTCGATGGTGGGAGAAGTCCTTGTCCCTTTCAACTGTGAGAAAAAGAGTTGAATGTAAATTAAAGAGCTGAAACAAATGCCCATTTCCCATGATTAATGGAGCGTTCCCTGTGCTTGGGAGTAAACAAACAGGACAATATAAAACTCTGCAAATAATAAAACCACAAGCCCAGACAGACTTCCAGTTAAAGGAAATTCCACCAGCCCAATGTCTTCAGTTCAAAAGAAAAAAAAACAACTTGGTGGCTTTTATACAAATTCCAGAAGCTGGAGTGGAAAGAATATCAAAAAAAGCTGAAAGGGGACATGTTGTAAATTAACTAGAAATATAGACAAACTAAAAACTGTGAAAGGATTTAGGACTTCAGTATAGTCATAAGCACAGCAGTAGTAATGTCAGAGCCATAGATGACTTTGGAAAACACCAATCGCCACTAATTACCAGGCAGATGAGAGGAATGCTGCTCATTTCCACTTAGCATAATAAATTCTGAAGTGGTACTAAAGTGCATTGCAAAAACTATATATTTAAGAAGCAGTTGCATCGTATAACTTAACACATGTTGTATTCTTATGACATAAGTATCAACTTGACAGTGGTAAGAAGAAGGAACTGTGAATCAGAGCTGAGTTGTTCTGGCACCCTAACAGCAAAAGGAGCACACTTCTGGCTTGAGAAGACTCCTCAAACTGCTGTGGGTGGGCAGGTGCAGCTCCCACTGCTTCTGATACTGCCACAGTTTAAAACAAAAAAAAAGTTAATTTCATCATTGCTTAATTCAGGATTGCACAGAATTTTAAGGAGGAGTAAACAGACGATCTGAGTTTATTTGCATTTACAGCTGATTTGGGAATAATTTCATTATCTGCTGGTGTTTTGACCCTGAGTTAGGAGTGACTTTTGCAATGGAATAGATGTTTTTATGTGGCAAGGCAATGTACAGGCCACAGTACTGGCTGATGGCCATTTTATGAGATTAATACTTCAGATTTTATGGATGTGGAAAGGAAAATGATGCATGGTTTCCGCTGTCACAGAGTGCCATGTATCAGTGTCATGTGAAGAAGCTGTGCTCTGTGAGAAAAGAGAACTTCTCCAGAAGACAGAAGTTCTACCTGTCTCAGGAAATAAGTGCTTTGTTTTACTGATGGTGGATAAAGCCTAAAACACTCCAAGCTGGGATTCAGTTTGGATTACCAGCTAAACATTTACGACTACACTCAGATCCAGTAAATTCTTTCTCCAATAACCCCAGCTCTTTTGTCATATCTTGGTATTAACAGTCCTCAGATCCGAAGGAGGAACAATGTCAGTTCTGAAAAAGTGCATATTTAGATTACTATATGTTACATTTATGAATAATAAAATGTGCATTACTATAATATATATGTATATTTATACTTAAAGGCTCATGTATATGTGTACACTCAAGCAATTTTTTCTACATACACAATGTGTATGTGTTTATATGTGTATATAAATATAAATATATCTATATAAAATCCCCTGCATATGTGTATTATTATAATGTATATGTTATCTTACAAAATAAAAATGTTCTAAAATGAAAAAAAAGTTTTGGGCTTGCCATATAAGGGCACAGTTATGTACATATTAAAGTGAGAGCTATTGAAAGGAGAGTATTTACATTATATTCAGAGCAGCAGTCACTAGTTAAGTCACCTGTGGCCATGTAGCTACTCCCTTACAGTGTACTTCCCTTTCACTCTTTCAAAAAGGGAAACTATCCTTGTTTTCATTAACATTTTTCTTTTTTAAATTCACAAATCTATGTTGCCTTAAGAACCACCAAAAATAAAATATATAATCTATAAGAACACTTTATCTTCAGTGAAAATGAATTTTCTCCTGGCTGACAAAAAGAAAATTGTCTGCTAACTGTGAGGTTTACTTGGTTCAAGTTCGTGTTTAGATTACATGGGTTTGCCATCGTACACTATGTAGAAAAAGTAAAGCAGAAAAGAGGCAGAAGCATGTAAACTGGCTGCTCTGTACTTGAAGATGAATGGGCTGCTACTGAAGAGAAACAGGATACAGTCTATTTAGCAGCTCCACTGCCCGGTTCTAAACTGTGAGGTATACACAGAAGTCTGACTTGAGGTTTTGGAATTTGCTTTTTGTTTGTTTGTTTGTTTTTGTTTCTTTGTTTTTTTGTGGTTTTTTTTAATGTCCATGTAAGGCCTTTTATTTCAGAGAGAATTTGGCAGAGATTAGAATATGCAAATGCGCTGAACTGAGGAATCTGTTGCAAGTTTCTAAAGTGAGCTTTTCAAAGCTGATGTGGAACAGGTATGTGAATAACGTGCAAATATATTTTAAAGGCAGACTTAATGAAGCAACCTTTTCTAATATCTCTGCTTAGTATTTATTCAACAAGCATTTACCAGCATGCGTAGGTAACTAAGCATTATTCACCACGAGTAAGCATTGGAGAAATAGACATTAAAGGTTTAAATGCCATTAGCCTTGGCTTCTTTTGTTTTATTTGGGTTTGAGGCTTCCTTTTGGCCAGTTTCTTACAAGTACCTTGTAATTAGTGACATTAGTTTGGAAACAGCAGTTCTGCCACTGTATGTTATAGTTTGGGCAGAAACCTCTACAATACCCTGTAATAATGTTGGTGGGGTTCTCTCAGGACCACTTGCAACTGCTGAAAGAATACTGATCCTCACTTCCTGATGGGCCCCAAAATCAGTTGTTTCAGTTCACACAGATAGTACTTATCTGTGTTTCCATGTATACCAAGGAAGAGACAGCAATGCCATCTGAAGATGACAGAAGTTCAAAATTTCCTTGGGTCAAGACAGCATTTACAGGCAGGCTAGGACTTGGGAGTAGTAACAGCCTGTAAAAATGAGGGGTTGTAGGAAACAGACACTGAACACCATGACAAACCCTGAGTCCAGGGAGGTCCCACTCTCTGCAGTGAATCCAGGATTTCAAACTGCACATATCTGTTGGCCAATGTACAAGACATAAAAACCAGTTTTTATGAATTTAGACAAGCTAAGATCTTGCATTATATAGTAGACTGTAAAAGAAGTAGTGATGGTGATGTTGCAGTAATGACTAATGGCTAGAATGATAGCCAAGTTATAAAAGCACAGTGTTATTTAATGATACTGAGTATTTTAATACTGAAAGTAATGCACAAGTCTTGATCCTTTCTGCATCTAATAAATGCCTTGTCAGGGAAGACTGTGAGTGCTCAGTAGGGTATCTCTCAGGTCCTTTGTCCTGCTGAAATGGCATAAAGTGCAGGGGGGCCCTGTGTCTCAAATATTTTTTATTTCACGTGCAAGAGCTTTTCAAGACTGGCAGCCTGAAATATACAGGTTAAATTTTTTAAGTGTTCTGTTCTTCCAGAGCGTTCCCATGTCATTCCAGCTCTGCTTAGTTCATCTGCCAAAATGCATCTCTGTGGGACTGATCACAGCATCTAAAAACTGTTTGACCAGAAAATCAGGAAGCCCTTTTTTAACCATTTGAGGAATATAATTTTTCTAAGTGAAAGTAACTGGAATATTATGGACAATGCTGCTTACATCAAAATTATTAATTTTCTCTCATTGATCAGGATTCTTAGCATCATCATTTTAAAATGTTATTTTTATATCACCTGAAACTAATATATTCAGTACTATGGTTACATCAGACAACTCATGGCTCAAGAGAATATCACAAACACCTGTGTGTGAGATGGGAAAAAATTATATTTTCCACTCACACTGTCTTAACACTAAGCTCAACTCTAAGAATAATGAAGAAAAATTTACACCAAAAAGAGATGTTGAAAAAGGCACCACATTTTACACCAAGAGAAAATGTCATGCACTAATTTTCATTAACAAAAGTATTTGTCTTCTGGAAAAAAAACCAACAAAGCACATATATGGATGGATAGTATAATAAGTAATTGGTATTTTACCAATTCAGCTATAAATATCTGATTAATTGTTGACTGAGATTAAAAAAAAATGTAAAAAGTGCTAAAAATGAGTTTAGGTCATACTGCATGAGGGATGATTAGATGTGCTTTTTCATTAGCGATTAGCTCCCCACTGACATGTGCTTTGTTTTTTCTGAAGAGGTTGGTATGTGGTGACACGTAGGGAAAGTGAAATCTTCTTTGGCAAACTAGGGAAGAAACCAAAGATGTGTTGTAATGATCTGATTTCACAATGTAGGTTCCTAGGATCCCAACTGGATTCACAAATAGTGAAGCCTAACTAATCAACTTCATGTCACTGTTTAACTACTAAATATACATGCCAGGGAAAAAACAGAGGGTCCTACAGCCCTCTCGTAACTCTAATTGGCCATTTATAGTAATCTCGCTGAATTTCACTATTTGACTCTGAATTCTTTGTATAAGCACTAAGTAAACCAGTCAGTTTTAATCACTTCAAGGTGATAAAGGTTACAGTAAGCTGATACACTACAAATGACACTCGTTTACATCTTGAATATAATGAAATGATAGTTTATCTGCACTGAACACTTGTGGTTATCTGACAAAAACAGGTCAAAGGTTCCAGGCGTTTTCTCCTGAAATTACTCAGTGCTGCCTCTAATGACCGATAATTGAAAGCAGAGGCTGGAAATATCAAATGTGGTAGGTGACAGATAAGCAACAGATTAATGCGAGTACTCTGTTACAGGACACTAAAAGGTCAGAGGCCCTAGGCATTAGCTATTGTGCTACTGTGAAAAGACAGACATCAAATAGCTGTTTACCTCATTCTTGCTCTTCTATCCAACATTCAAATTCTAGAAACACGTTCTCTCTTCTATGATTAGACTATTTAAAGTGACTCACTTTTTACAAAATAAGACAAAAAATGTTTTGTAGGGAGTGTGGATAGAAGAAAAGATGTGATCCTGGAGCAGAATGAAGGTTTAAAAAAAAAAGAAAAAAGCAGAAGAGATAATGCTTGGTGTAAACATTTTAATGAAGTGCATCAGAAAGAATTTAAGCAGCACATTCATCAGAACATCATTCTCAGTTGAGGAGATGAGGTAACTGATTTTAAAAATGTATTTTGAAGCTTTGTATCTTTGTTTAGGCTTTTACACTGTATAAAATTAACATTAACTTCGGAAACTTAGATTAAGCTTATCTCAGCAAGTATATCTTTCATATATCTTTCATATATCTTAAAAATATAATTCAAAGTTTGTTGAAGTAAATGGCAGCCTTTTCATTCTGTCTATTGGCCTTTGAATGAGGACTTCAGTCTTCTAAAAAAGGTTTTAAATCAAATGGATCTTTAAAGTTCAAGTGTGAAGAAAAATACTTTCCAAAAGTGATTAAGGAAAAAATTACAACAAAAAAAAAAACCCAGACAATTTAAATACTTGTCCGAACACTATGGCTCAAATAGGTTTAATCTGTTTTATAGAATGGTAAGAATCCTTATCTGGACTCAGAAAATCTATTTTGAGGTAGACATTGAAATTGATAAAAATTGTCAGCTGTCCTTCAAGGATTGCTTTGGACACCAGACAGATGCCTGATACGGTGGAGAGACACTTCTGTTTGCTAAGCGTCAACTGTCTTGCACCAGCAAGGAAGAAGAACAGAGGAGTTTATCTGCATTTCCCTTTTAGTCATCTTCATCTCCAGAGAATAGGACTAAGAGATAGCCCCTGCTCAGTCAAAGGACATTTCAATCCCTATCAGCTGCTTTTTATGACTGTATCCTAAATGTTGAGTAACCCAGAAGTGGCACATGCTGGACCACTGCACAGAATAAACACAGGGTTTGTGGGTCAAAATGAGAATGAAATAGTGTTTTCTTCCCACATCTGATTTTTTTAAAAATTCATTTAACATTAGGCATTTACTAGATAAGCATTCAGCTGAGTGTTTTATTTACAAAGCTTCAGAGTCATACATTCACTTGCTTCTTCTCCTATTAGTACAAAGTCTTCTGCATTTCTTCTTACCCATTTTCATCAAAAGAGTGAGGGAGAGCTGGTGGCCCCATGCATATTCTCCAGTCAGTAGTAAAGGAAAGTGGGTGATTTACACTTAATAACGCTTCATTTCCCTCCCCATTTTCCTCACCAGGCTGAGGTGGGAAAACACATTGCATAGGCTTCAGTCATGTCTGTCCATGTGTCCTGGGGATGTTCAGAATTTACCTTCTGAACTGACATCTCTTGGGAACTTCTTTCTGATCAAAATGGATCAGCCCATACTCAAAAGCCCAAGAGCAGGCAAGTAAGTATCCAGCCATGGCCTCTTTAAGCTCTGTACCCACCATGACTATCTAACACAGCTTCCCAGACAGAACTCCAATGGGAGCATGCAGCCACACAAGCAGCAGACTGTGTCCGGTTCTGGCACCAGTACAAGGAAGCAGCAGTGAGCACACCTGTGGGAGGTGTGTCCCGGTAGAGGAACTCCTCTGCCTAGTGACACAGCTCCAGGAGGAGGAGAGTAGACTGGGGAGTATCAGAGAGTGCAAGAAAGACACAGACTACTGGAATCACATCCTGTGTTCAGTGGGACAGGCTTAACAGGCGGACAGGACACATGACCCTATCTTCTCTCCACCTGGCTGAACACAGTGACTCAAGGTACAGGGGCCAATGACAAGTTCCTTCCCAGTGCAGCAGGTGAGGTTTCTTCATGACTACCTGATCTTCCCAGGTCTTTGTGCATAATAGATATGAGGCTCTGCAAGTGGAACTAAGCAATGACAACGGTTCATCTATCTTGGAGGTGTCACTGAGGTTAAATCAGCCTATGCCCTGTGTCAAAATTGCTTCCATAAAGAAAAAATAGACAAGTTATTGTCATTGGAGACTCCTTTCTGAATGGAACAGAAGGCCTGTTATGCAGACCAGATCCATTTCTGATGCCTCTGTGGGGCCCAGGTTAAAGATATGAAGAGAAAGCTTCCTACTATGGTATGGCTCTCAGATTACTGTCCATTACTGGATTTTCAGGTAGGCAGTGATGATGTTGCAACAAGAAGTCTGAGGACAATCAAGAGATACTTCAGGGCCTTGGGACAACTGGTCAAGGGATCAAGAGCACAAGCAGTGTTCTCTACTATTCCCCCAGTTGCAGGGAATAATGAGGGAAGAAACCGGAAGAATCAGCAGATTGATACCTGGCTGGTGTCACCAGAATAATTTTGGGGGTTGTGATCATGGGTTGGTTTACACAACATCAGGCCAGCTGGTGACACACAGGGTACACCTGTCTCAAAGGGAGAAAAAGATCTTTTCATATTAGTTGGAAGGGATCATTGAAAGACCTTTAAACTAGATTTGAAGGAGGAAAGGGATAAACCCAGGTTCACTAGAGAGAAGGCTGAGAGCTGCACACCAACTTTTGAGAGATAGTGTTCTAGCGAAGCCCTTCAGCCAGCCGTCTCAGTGGAAGCAGGTGATTGAGACCCACATAGCAGCAAAGACACAAGGGTTATTGATGTGTCAGAAACCACAGAAGTGCCTGAGAATTGTCATGTAGTAATTATGGCTTCTCCCCCTCAAAAGATGGAAGCATCAGTAGCCCAACTGAAGTGAATCTACAATACAATGATACACAAGGCATGAGCAACAAACAGGAGGAGCTGGAAGTCATTGTGCAGCAGGAAAACTATGATATAATTGCAATCATGGAAACATGGTGGGAAGACTAGCACAGCCGGAGTGCTGCAATGGATGGCTATAAACTTTTCAGAAGGGAAGGAAAGAAAAGGCGGTGGAGTAGCCCTGTGTGTTAGGGAGTGTTTTGGTTGTCTAGAGATTAATGATGGTGTTGATAGGGCTGAGTGTTTATGGGTAAGAATCAGGAAAGGGCAACAAGGCATGTAGCATGGTAGCAGTCTGTCATACACCATCCATCCAGGATGAAGAGGTAGGTGAAATATTCTACAAGCAGCTGGGATAAGTCTCACAATTGCTAGCACTGTTTCTTGTGGGGGACTTCAACTTCTCAGATGTGTGCTGGAAATATGATACAGCAGTGAGAAAAGAGTCTAGGAGTTTCCGGGAGTGTGAGGAAGATAATTTCCTGGCACAGCTGGTGAGTGATGCAACTAGGGAAGCTTGCCTGCAGAACTTACTGTTTGTGAACAAAGAAGGACTTGGGGATGATGTGAAGGATGGAGGCCGCATTGGGCATAATTATCATGAAATGGTAGAGTTTTCTATTCTTGGGGAAGTAAGGAGATGGGACAGCAGAACTGCCACCTTGGACTTCTGGAGGACAGAGTCTAACCTGTTTAGGAGACTAGTTGAATAGTCCCTTAGGAGGCAGTTCTGAAGGGCAAAGGGATCTAGGAAGGCTGGACTTTCTTCAAGAAGGAAATCTTAAAGGCGCAGCAGTAAGCCATCCCAGTGTGCTGAAAGATGAGCCCACGGAGAAGAACACTGGCCTGGCTGAACAGAGACCTATGGCTGGAACTAATGAAAAAAGGAGAGTTTATGGCCTTTGGAAGAAGGGGCAGGCAACTCATAAGGACTACAAGGATGTCATGAGGATTGAATAGGGAGAAATTTAGAAGGGCCTTAAAAGGCAGTTAAAAATGTTTCTATAAATATGTCTAGTAACAAAAGGAAGGCTAAGGTCAATCTCCATTCTCTACTGGGTGTGATGGAAATCATAGTGACCAAGGCTAAGGAAAAGGCTGAAGTACTTAATGCCACCTTTACCTCAATCTTCAATAGTAAAACCAGTTGTTCCCCAGGTATCCATCTCCTGAGTTGGAAGACAGGGATGGGGAGCAGAATGAAAGCCCCATAAATCAAGGGGAAATGTTTAGCCACCTGCTACACCACTTAGACACACAGAAGTCTATGGGGATGGGTGGTATACACCCAAGGGTACTGAGGGAACTTGCAGAAATGTTCAACAAGTCACTTCCAATCATCTATCAGCAGTCCTAGCTAACCAGGGAGGTCTCAACTGGAGATTAGCAAATGTGACATCCATCTAAAAGAAGGGCCAAAAGGAAGATCTAGGGAACTACAGGCTTGTCAGACTAACCTCTGTGCCAGTGAAGTTTATGGAGCAGATCATCCTGAGTGCTTTCATGCAACTCATAGAGGACAAACAGGTGATCAGGCCCAGTCAGCATGGGTTTATGAAAGGTAGGTCCTACTTGATTAACATGACCTGTGATAAAGTGACCCACTTAGTGGGTGAGGGAAAGGTTGTGGATGTTGTCTGCCTAGATGACACCTTCTCCTACAGCATTCTTCTGAAGAAACTGGCTACTTGTGGCTTGGATGCATGTATGCTTCACTGGGTAAAAAACTAGTGAGGTGACCAAGCTCAAACAGTGATGGTGAATGGAGTTAAGTCCATTTGGTGCCAAATCACAAGTGGTGTTCTCCAGGACTCAGCACCAGAGCCAGTTCTTTTTAATAACTTTATCAGTGATCGTGAGGGAATCGAATGTATCCTCACTAAGTTTGCAGTTGACATCGAGTTGGGTGGGAGAGTAGATCTGCTCAGGGGTAGAAAGGCTTTACAGAGAGATCTGGGCAGGCTGGATCAATGGGCCAAGACCAATGGTATGAGGTTAACAAGGCCAAGTACCAAGACCTGCACTTGGGTCACAACAAACCCAAGCAATGCTACAGGCATGGGGAAGAGTGGCTGGAAAGCTGCCTGTCAGAAAGAGACCTAGGGGTATTGATGGACAATGGACTGAATATGAGCCAGCAATGTGTCCCAGTGGTCAAGAAGGCCAACACTTTCCGGGCCTGTATCAGAGCCTAGCAGGACTAGGGAAGTGATTGTCTCCCTGTACTTGACAGTGATGAGACCACACCTCAAATACTGTGTTCAGTTTTGGGCACCTCACTACAAGAAGGACATTGAGGTGTTGAAGTGTGTCCAGAGAAGGGTAATGAAGCTGATGAGGGATCTGGTCTTATCTGGAGCTGATGAGGGAATTGGGATTGTTTAACCTGGAGAAAAGGAGGCTGAGGGGCAACCTTATCGCTCTCTATAACTCCCTAAAAGGAGGTTCTAGTGAGGTGGGGTCAGTCTGTTCTCCCAAGGAGCAAGATGAAACAACCTCAAGTCGTGCCATGGGAAGTTTAGGCTGGACATTATGAAAAATTAATTGACAGAAATATCTGTAAAGCACTGGAACAGGCTGCCCGGGGAAGTGGTGGAGTCACCAGCCCTGGAGGTATTTAAAAGACATGTAAGTGTGACACTTAGAGACATGGTTTAGTGGTAGACTAGGAAGTGCTGGGTTAACAGTTGGCCTTGATGATCTTCAAGGTCTTTTCCAACCTAAACCATTCCATGATTCTGTGATGTCTTAAGTTAAGAATGAAGGCAGGGGAAAAAATAGATTTCCTCAAAATTACATTCCACACATATCCTATCTTATACATAAAATTCATTGTCAGAAATTTAATACAAGTTCTTATCCTCTTCCAACTGAGGCAAAACTATTTCTGTAATCAGTGAGAATTTTGCTTAATTAGGGAGTGTGTCTCCAGAAATTTTACCTTCTTTTCACTGAAACAGTTCTGTTTCCTAACAACTGCTTTATTGCACTACTGTATATTTGGGTTTCTCTGTATTTATTATTATTAGCCTGGATGTATTTAAAGTAATTATAGATTTACAGATGTGTGTTTGAAAAAAAATGATGTAAATTGCTTTTACGTAAAATACTTTCTTATTAAAACACAAAGCAGAAAGCTTGATAGGTCATACTCTGAAACAAGTTACACTGCTGCAAATTTAGTTATTTTACTAAACTTTTTATTTTCAGGTCAGCTACTGACATCAATGAGCAGCATTTGGCTACTTTGCTTAACTAAATTAAGCACAGTTTGAAAATTGTTTGATGAAATACTGAGAAGTTAATGGCAGTTTAAATAAATTAAAAATCATCTATTGTTTATTGAATCCAGACTTCTAATGCTAGAACATCCCTTCCATAATTGCACAGAATTACTGAACTTTATGAATTGCAAAATAATTCAAGTCAATATAAAGTCAATGAAAAAAACCTTAGGTAACTGCAACAGAATATAGAGCAAGAATGAAAAGGAAAGAAGTAATTTAAAAAAGTAATATATTGCTTAGACTATTTTCAAGCACTTATTCATTTTCTTTCTTTATCCCTCATAGAAGAAATATATTTCAATATCCCACATTTTATAAAAAAATATTTAGAATATTCATGTATCTTACCCAAACATTTAGTATTACATCTTTTAAGAATGAACAGGGAATCACTGTTCTATTATTAAAATGTTACGTTCTTAATTTTGTTGTAGGCAATAAGATCTGATAGTTTCTTGCCAATTAACAAAACAACAATTTGAAAAAGTCAAAATAATTTGGAACACTAAATTATATATTATTAAAGTGGACTGTGAAATTATGTAATTTCTACTTTCTAATCCCCTCAAAACATACATGCAGTGTATTCAACTTTAGTAAGTGGTAGGCAGCATCTGGGCAAATAACAGAAGTTACAAAAACATGGTAGAATATTAGTGAATATGTAAAAGGATTTATTTTTTTTTTCTGCAAATGATTTTAAAAATTAGAGTTCAGCTAGTAAGTAAAAGCTTTCAGCAGGAACGAGTTCCTAGAAACAATGTAACAGTCTTTGCCAGCAGCTTTTATAAGCATAGACCTAAAGAAATATCTCAAACATACAGGCATGATTGTGCATGGCTTTCTCATGTGTAATCTCCCAGGTGTTCTGTACGTCATAAGATTACCTATGATGCCTTCCTGCTATTTCATACTAAAATATGGGATAAAATAGATGTTTCAATGAAATTGAATTCAATAGCCAATGTTTTGTTGAAAATTTCATCTTCTTCCAAGTCAAATGCACTTGCTCAACAAGTCAAAACAAGTGCTACACCGCAGCTGCTCCAATACCAATTAAATGCTGTAAGGCTTTCAGCTGGTGATACAGAGTAAGTGGAAAAGCAACACCCTGCTTTTCTTATGCTTGTTTGATCCTGGCCAATGCTGGAGTAGGAGTAAGTAACCAGAATAAAGATTGAGTTTTGGAAGCAAACAGAATTATGAGCATATAAGTCTGGGTATTATCACAACTGTAATTTAAAAGATAGCTGACAGAGTGATTCCTCAAAATCCAACCTTTCTTCTGGTTTTCATAGTATAATGCACTGTATCCTTTACCCCCCCAAATGCAAAACTTTCACGGCAGTTGTTCAGCTGTAGCACAAAGCACAACAAAAGACAGACTGCATATATGTGCTTTTAAATTCTACTAACAGTGGTAGAATGAATCTCAGCTGAATCTTCTTCCATAAATTTTAAAGTTGAAAGTCCATCTGGTCACAGCTTCTAGGATTATAAGCAGCAGGTCATATTTGGACCTGTTTTGTGCTGTCAGTAGTAACATGTGCCAAAAGAAGGAAGCATCGCAATCAAGCGTCTGAGAGGAGGCAATGAAGAAAAAATCACATGCAGTTTGCTATTTTAAATGCAACAAGTAAGGACCCTGTGATTTCTTCATTGTTTTAAGTCACACTGTATTGCAAAGGCACTACAATCAGAAATGTCTATGTTAAAAATACGTATCTACTGGGTATTTAGTTGTACTCATTTTCATCAGTGATAAATAAATCTTTACTTGAAAGAAGAGAACAGATCAGAGAAAAGATCACTGTATTATGTAGTTCTGAGCTAATGCATAGATAAATTAGCTAATCCTCACACCACTGTGCCCAAGGTTGTTAATTTTGTCTGCATTGTCAATGATGGCTATTTTCCCTGAGCTTTGGAAAAGTCAGTACATTTTGATAGCATCTTATTTTTCTCCGATCACAGATTGTCACAAAGAAAACTAACAATTATTCCCAGGTTTCTGACTGTGTGTGAAAGTCAGGATGTCAGATCAACACAACCTCAAGGTTAACAAATGACAGAAAAAAAGATCCCTCTTGGGTTCAGCTGCAACTGAATAGGAACAAAAGTTATACCTCTGGGATCCAATGGTCAGAAAATAGGTGTAAGTTATAACTGTTTTGACACTGTAAAAGTATACAGATGGAACATAACTTCTGAGGAGGGTGAAAGGGCATATATCATCATAGGGCAACTGGCAGGGGAGTAAAAGCTAAACATTAAAGACCATTCTATCTTCCCACATTTCCTTAGTTCCTGCTCATGTTAACCCTCTGCTCACTTCCACCCAGAGGTGGCAAGTCACTCCACCATTTACCATTCACACATGTTGTCCATCCATTTCCTGCTGTGCAATTTGTCAGAAAAGCTTCCATGGAAGTTGTGTCTTCATGGCAAACTGGACACAATTGGATAGGCACTATTTTCTGCTTACCCTGTGCTCACATCTGAATATTTTAATATTACCCATACCCATTAGCACTGACCAAATATTCCATAAAAAACAGTCCAGTTGTAACAACAAGGAAGGAAGCCCTCAAGAACATCTGATTTAGATAGTAGAAAAATTATTTATTACATATAATAATTGAAAAATTATTTGGATATGCTATATTATAGATAGGATATTAAATACATTTGTGAAAAAATAGCTGATAACAGGCCATGTGCTTAGCATGGCTCAAATTATTTCAGAGTTCCTCAGATTTATACTTTGTGTGCACAAGTGTATACTGGGCTAATTACACAGAATTACACAGAATTATTGTTGAGGCTGGAAAAGACCTTTGAGATCATCAAGTCCAGCCTGAGACCTGTACACCACGCCACCTAGGTAGACCATGTCACTAAGTGCTACATCCAATCTTTCCTTAAACACCACGAGGGATGGTGACTCCACCACCTCACTGGACAGGCGATTCCAGTGTCTAATGACCCTTTCCATAAGGAAGTGCTTCCTAATATCTAACCTAAACCTCCCCGGTGTAGCTTCATGCCATGTCCTCTCATTCTGTCACTGGTTGCCTGGGAGAAGAATCGAGCCCAAACATGCCTAAAACTACCTTTCAGGTAGGTGTAGAGAGTGATGAGGTCTCCCCTGAGTCTCCTCTTCTTCAGGCTGAACAGCCCCAGTTCCCTCAGCATCTCCTCATAAGACTTTCCCTCTAGTCCCTTCACCAGTCTTGTTGCTCTCCTCCGGACCTGCTCCAGCACCTCAATATCTTTCTTGAAGTGCGGGGCCCAGAACTGCACACAGTATTCGAGGTGAGGCCTCACCAGTGCCAGATACGGGCGGCGAATCACACCTCTAGTCCTGCTGGCCACACTATTCCTGATACAAGCCAAGATCCCATTGGCCTTCCATGCCACTTGGGCACACTGCTGACTCATGTTCAGCTGGTTGTCAACCACTACTCCCAAGTCCCTCTCAACCGGGCCACTCTTCAGCCACTCATCTCCCAGTCTGTAGCACTGCCTGGGGTTATTGTGGCCAAAGTGTAGGACCCAGCACCTGGCCATGTTGAACTTCATACCATTGGTCTCAGCCCATTGATCCAGCCTGTCCAGGTCCTTCTGCAGCATCTCCCTGCTTTCCAGGAGATCTACAGTCCCCCTCAACTTAGTGTCATCTGCAGATTTACTAATTGCTGTACTGACTCATCACTCTAAAAATTAAAAACGTAAAGAGATTGGAATTGGATCATATATAAATTGCTAACCTTCATTTTGAAGTTTTGCCCCATGCATGCTCACTATTGGCCACCAACAAGGACCCACCTAGAAAAGCATAAGCAGTGGTGCTAAGAAACTGAGTCATAAGGCCAGAAGCACAGCAGGGTTGGATCCTCTCAGACATTACACCCAGGGGCACACAGGATGAAGATGAGGAGGAAGAGCAGCCAGGAGAGTGGACAGTGGTGGTGAGAAGTAGCACTTGAGAAAGCAGGTTTTAACTGACAGTTTGGGAGCTGGCTGTGATTTTAACAGCTTGTTACATTGATTGGAACTGCATCTTCTCTTCTCAGCTCTGATAGTCTAATCTTATCATGATTTATTCTTGCAAAGAGAGATTATTTCACTCACATATAACCCCTAATATGCAGTAAATCCCTTCGACAGGATGGAAAAACCACTTGGACTTCTTTTTTTCCTGGAAGAAACTTGTATCTTACCAAAGTTAATGAACATTTTGACCCTCTTTCATCTGGGAAACTCACTGAATGTTAGTGAATTAAAAGATCTCTGAGTTGGCTATTCAGCATTACACTTATACTGCCAGAGGAAAGGAAAAGCAGTCTTCACAAAAACTATTTGTGCCATGAAAGAGCTCAGATTAGCTCCAGGCAACGTGACAATAGGTAGTGATCCCTCAAAGTAGGTTACTTTAGACAGACCTGGGGAGAGAGACACCGAAGTCTCAAAATGACACAAAAAGCAAGAAAAATATTTTCCAAATCAGAAAGAAAAAGAATGACACTTTGAGCACAAAGAACTGTTCATCCAACAATCATCTGAGCAAGATTATTGCTCCACTCCAAAAAAAATAGTAGAAATGATTGGTGTCAATGTCTAAAATGAGACACCCCCCTTCTCTGTAACCACTCTTATCACAGAGTCACAGAATGGCTGAGGTTGGAAGGCATCTCAGGAAGTCATCTGCTCCAGTCCCCCTCCCCAGGCAGGGAGCAACTAGAGCCAGTTGCCCAGGACCATGCACACACTTGTATCATTCCTGCATTTTCCCTGTTATTCCATCTGGGACTGCATTTCTCATATTCCTTGCCAAATTGCAAACATAATGCCCAGGCTGGTTGTAGAGGTATCTATAGGTGTAACACATCTCTGGAACAGCAACGATGGTCTCCTGAAATTTGTATTATATGTTATCATCTCCTAATATTTGAGGTGATGTGTCTTAGACAAAATTTGGGTGTTGTTCTGAGCAGAGGGTAAGAATGAGCAGGGAGTAGCAGCATAACCACTAACATTGTCCTGTTATTTCAAATGCAATCTTTTTGGTATAACACCATTAAGAATATTTGGCATGCATTTTACAGCATCTGATCAGCCTTTGCCTTTGCAGATGTTTACACTAAATCTTTGTTTCTACTAGGGCTAGCAGTCACTACAGCCCTAATCTTTGGTGATAGGCCCAGTTTTCCTTTTCAAGTAATTTGGAACCATCTGTTGTCCATCCCCAAAACCGAAAACATCATATTCTCTTCTTCTGAGGGCTTGCTTTCATTCCCATTTTCATGACAGCACATCCCCTATTTGCAGACAAGATGAAGCAGCATAGTTTAATGGAGCCCATGGTAAATCTCACTGAGCCAAGGTGATATAATGTTAATAAAAGAAGCTTCATTCCTGCTCAGCAGCAGATGGTAATGCAAACAAAGGATGAACAGGCCATAACTTATTTGGGAGATGTGTCTACAGAGCCAAGTTTTCACTTCACATGTGTGCCTGTTTCATTGATTCAAGTCCTGTGATGAATCTTTTTTTACATTAGGTCTCTGCTGTACACACACATATGCAAATAAGCACATCCTTTGTATTTTTCCATAAAAATATCAACAAAGCAAGACACAACTCCTGGAAACCAAAATGAAGGCAATATATTTAGGACAAGAGGAAATGGCCTCAAGCTGCACCAAGGGAAGTTTAGATTGGATAATAGGAAGAATTTCTTTACTGAGGGTTATCAGGCATTGGAACGGCTTGCCCAGGGCAGTGGGGGAGTCCCTATCCCTGGAGGTATTTAAGAGCCATGTAGACATGGTGCTTAGGAATATAGTTTAGGGGTTTGTCAGGGATAGGATAATGATTGGACTCAATGATATTAAAGGTCTTTTTGACTCTAGGAAATTCTGTGATTGCTAATCTTAATGTCCTTACTGCCTCCATTCTGAACCAGTGAATTGCAACATGAACTTGATCTACTTCATATTCCCTCCATAGAATAAACTGTCTCTGGATTTTCCACTACTATATATATCTCTATTAAAAAACCCAAAACAATATATATTTAATAAAATGTTATTTTAAATATATGTGTATATATATTTAAATATATATTATATATACATATCCTTCTCCTTGTAAATGTGATCTTATTATGATATATAGCGTCAATAAATATGATTATTAATTCAATAGTTTAAGAAGTGATGAAAATAAATTACTTTTTGAAGAACCCATAGTTGATAGATGTAAAATTACTTTAATAAAGGAGCACACCAAGGAATCAAAGAAAAGAAAGAACTTTATTCTGAAATAATAACTAATTTTAAATTACTTTGATAGACAATACTATATTGTGTCACATTACATGTACCTCTCAAAATTCTGAAAAATAAGCCAGTCTTCCCTGAAAGTCATCATATTTTATTGCATTATTTCGGTTATACTTACTATTGTTTAACACCAAATAAGATTTAAACAGTGTGATCTTTTGGATACCTTACTATGATGTTCAGCAATCCTGGGTTTTATTTTTAATTATAAATTATCATAAATGGAATAATTCAGCAATGGCCAGCGACAGGACAAGGGTCAATGGGCACAAGCTGGAACACAGGAAGTTTCATCTAAATATGAGGGAAAAATCTTCTTTACTCTGAGCGTGACAGAGCACCGGATCAGGCTGCCCAGGGAGGCTGTGGAGTCTCCTTCTCTGGAGACTTTCAAAACCCACCTGGATGAAATCCTGTGTAAAGTGCTTCAGGCAAACCTACTTGGGGGTTGGGGGGTGTGGAAGTGGGGGGTGTTGGACTAGATGATCTCTAGACATCCCCTCCAACTCAACAATTCTGTGATGTAAAGCTTGTAACTTAAATCAACATGTGAAAAACATGTAACTACCTAAATGCAATTGTGTGTAATTGAACTGTAGGTTTAACCCGTGCTCTGTGAAAGACTTAGTACAAACTTTTATCTTTCACAACAATACTGTTCAGTTCACAGTGAAAATCGTGGGCAGTACTGTGTCAGCTTAGAGTCTCACAGCACAACACTAAGTGGCTTGTCTCTTTCATCTAGAATATGACTCATACTGGATGATAAACCGTTTACAGTAATGCCATAATTAT
The DNA here is from genome assembly GCA_025331215.1 of Actenoides lindsayi. NCBI lineage: Eukaryota > Metazoa > Chordata > Aves > Coraciiformes > Alcedinidae > Actenoides > Actenoides lindsayi. The sequence continues at coordinate 80,895 of WTSP01016194.1, read as the reverse complement.
GTGTAGCTTACTACTACAGACAATTAATTCTTCATGACATTCCGCACTTCAATAAGTCTAATTACTAGTGTTTTAATAAAATAAAATTGAAGGTATATTCTTTTGCCTTGTGATCCTTAAAGTCTTGCAACTAGATTTTCACTTGGTATTGAATCCTAATTCTTTTAGTCTTGATTGCTTTTAGGAAATTAAGTTTACTATAGTCTTATAAATCAAGTTTGTGGAAAGTGAGCTATGGAACAACAATAGAGGAAGCACATACATTTCTCATCCTTAGTGAGAAGAGAAGAAATATGGTCAGCCTCATGTGTTTCAAAAGCCATCAGCTATATGAAAAGCAATATAAAATAAGAAGTGTGTGAAGTTGCTTTCTCAGCCTTTAGAGTGCTCATTTTAAAGAACTGCATCTGTTTCTGGATGTTGATTTGTTTTCATTATTGTTTTTCTGCAACTGCTCTTCAATGAAATCTTAGGTGTTCCCATAAATCATCATTGCACGGAATATCTTATAGCAAATATTCTACAAGTCTCAAAAACCTCATGGAACTGGCAATTCTTAGGAAGAACAAGGAACTCTGAATTTTTGCAAAACTACAGAAAGATCACTTATGGCAACAGAAGTTCATCTCTTTTATGTCATCATATATGAACTTCAGCCATTGCATTATGGTTGATAGGCCCCCCACTCCTTCCTTGTTCTCTTTGGAGAACGCTCCAAGATGAGATCAGAGAAGAGAAGCCCTTCTCAGAACAAAAAAAATTGTGTGATTTTATTCTCAGAAGTACCAAGGATCCTAAATGGAAACAGAACAGTTTAAGGACCCAATTTTGCAATCAACTGGACAAGGCACAGCTCTTACTGACCTAACTATGAAATTACTCAGTACCTCATACCACTGAATTCTGCTGCTGTTTTAAGCTTCAGCTCTTTGGAGCAGATCCATAAACTCTACTCCTTATTTCAAAATGTTACAACAGGATGTAATTAAGTGTAATTAACAAGGAGGTCAAACGGTCATCTGATAAACACTGGCCCAAACAGGCAGCTTGAAAGGGCAGGGCTGCTAAAGCCACATAGTATTGATGGGAAAGAATATTATGATTTAAGGGGGAAAAAATCCCAATGACCAAAACTGAAGAGATTTACATGCTTTCTATATTATATACACAAAGCCATGCACACAGGCTGGTATGCATGCAAACATGCCTCAGAGAGGCACAAATCTGTACTCTGAGAACAAAAGTTAAACTAGTCATACATCCTCTCTCCATTGCACCAGATCTGAAATTGCAGCTTTGCTGCTTCAAATCCAGTGTTTCTTTTGGTTTTTTTGTAAAACCGTCTAACAGTAAACAGATCCGTTGACCACTTTTTTTAGCCCTTTCTAAAATAACACTTGAGATCATCATGAGGAAATGCAAGGTGTTGCAAGACTCTTAGGAATGAGGTATTTTGCACAGCACATAGCCAGAGTAAAAAGAAGCTTCAGAATAAGGAAGCTGTTCCAGTAGCGTGCAAGGTCAAAGAACAAGAGCACACACAAGTGAAAATGAACACAGAAGTATTTGACCATCCTCTTTTTTATGGATTGGAAAAGAAGGGCATAGAGCTTTCATTCTCTATCTGAGGCTCTTCAGGTTTTTCCTATTTGGCTGCTCAGACATTTCACTCTCCAACATTCAGGTTTAGGCTGGTCTGAGGCTGGGACAGACTCAACGCAAAACATTTGCTCACATTTCATGTATGAGGCAGCAAGGTAACCTTGTCAGGAGTAGCAGCTCAACCTTCAGGATCCCTAGCATGTTGTGACTTGTAGTTATTGACAGATGCCCCAGCTGAGGTAACCTTGGGAACAACCTTCCCAAAGCTATGCTCCTGCTGAACCTCAGGCATCATAAATCATCACAAAGACTACAGCTGTTGTGGGGTTGTATGCTGGGCTTGCACTTGTTCCCATGGCTTTATCATCCACACTACTGTTCACCCACTTTTGATTTCTCAGCTAACATTTTTGCAAACTATGCCACTAGAATCCCGTATCTCTGAGCACCAGGTGCAATCCATCTGCTGCTCCAAAATTACTCACAAAACATTCACTGTCCCTGCTCTTCCCTCTTCTGCCAGGACAGAATGTAACACCTTTACCCCCAAAACTGATGCCATCTATATGGTAAAAGTCCAACACAGTATCTTTTTGAAATTATTTTGCAGTACCTTATAGAGTACCCCACCTATATTTCCCCCTCACGTTAAAAAAAAAAAAAAAAAAAAAAGAAAAAGATGTTTTAAATGGATATGCTTAGACAAACTGTTATTAATTTATAATACTCACACTAGATTGTGGGTACAGATTTTCCAGATAAAATGAATACTAATTTAAACTATATATAATTTGACTATAGTTTTTACGTGAGAATTGGAAGAGCAGTAACTTCATTTATTAGACACAGTCTACAAAAGGATAGAATCACACAATCATTGAGGTTGGAAAAGACCCTTAGGTTCTCTTGGGGTCTAAATGGGTAATATTGTTAAGTCAGATAGAGATAAAGCTAACAGAAATTTCATCTATTCAAATTCCTACCTCTTTCTGATCCTCCTCCAAAATGAGTTAGGTGGAATTTTGCTTCTACAAAGCCACTGGTTGTCAACTGTGGATATATATCACGTATCGGCACTAGCTCTTCTGATTAGTTTTCTCAGCTCTGACTCATTAATAATTGTTGTCTCAGTTTGCCCAAGATTATAGTGGAAAAAAAAAATAAAGCCACATTCAGGCAAGGTAAAACACATGCAGTTGAATTGTATAATAGTAGTCAATAAAGTCAGGTTCTCAATCTATTGCACCAGAGCAATTGCTCAGAAAGGGTTGGAAACTAAATGTTGAGATACATCTTTTGGAGCATCTCTCAATAATAGTGGGAATTCTCTGAGAGGAGATCTGATTTGTAAAATCTCTTCTTTTCTGCTTGTTTAACAGTAATTTTTTTGTATAGAAACAAATTCATAATTCAGTAGAAAACACAAACCAGCTCCTGCTTGGTACACTCCACCCACAAGCCTAAATAATGTAGTTGTCAGGGTTGACATGTTCTGCCTGTTGTAGCATTTCTGTGTTTTATAGGAAATTTTAACCAGGGGTGTTATTTTAAGAGATGAGCAAATGGGGAAACCCCATGGCCTAGCCAATAAAATATGAACTTTAGGTGCAATGGAGCACTCATAAATATGACTCAGAACAAGGGGATTCATTGTTTCTCCCGACCCCTTTTAGCTTCTCCTCTGATCTCAACCTCTCTGTGTGCGTCATGGCAGCCCTCATCCTTTAACCTGCGGTTTTTAAAAGCTAGCTTCTACGTTATTTATGGCTGCAAACATTAGTAGCCTGTCTATGCACTCCCTGCACGCACACGCTGAAGGGCGGGGGGAGCTGCGTTTTATTTTGCAAGGATCAAAAGTTTTGCCCAGGGAGCCAAGTGCCTGGGGAGGTTGAGGTAGTTGCTCTGCCACAAGGGACTGAGAAGAAATCTGCTCCCTTCACCTGTAGGCCTTACTAGGAGAAGAAACCCATACCTGGAGTAATTTTCTTTCATTTGCACATTATCTATCTTTATCATATTCTTTTCCCTTCCTCTGTCTACATGCACCTTCTTCTCCTTTGCCATGATGAACTCCTCTCCACTTTTGTAACTCTACTAGCATGGGAAATGCTCTCAGTGCTACATCATGGTCCATGTAAAGCACAAAGGACTGGGACTAACTCCCACAGTAATACCAGTTCTTGCAGAGGCTGCTTCTCTGTTGTGATCCTTTCCCATGCCCAGCAGGCCCGTGTCCAGCCCTGCACGCTGGATGTTGCCTACTGGGAAGAAGAGGTGTCTGTCCTCTCTGTAAGGCTTGGTCTGTGCTTTGCCATTTTTCTCTCATACTTGTTCTCATTCCTTCCCTATTCATCCCCCACGCTGTTGCCTAGTCTGACTGCTCCTCGGCCTTTAATCCCTTCTGCAGCCAAATGCCACTGACATAAAATTAAAATTCAGTGACCCTGCCTAGACGGTGGGGGTTAGAGACAAGGGAAAGGACAAGTAGGAGAGGATGGGGAAAAGTGTGGGAAATAATTATAGAGTCTGGTAGCAGCCAGCACTCTCCTGAAGCCCTGGGGAGCCTTTCTTTAGCTAGAGGCTGCAATTGGCACTTCATAAACTGTTCATTCTCAGCTATGTGGAAACACCAGATGACACCTAGAATGATCAGACTGTAATCAATCAATTTTCTGTAAAACTCTATTAGTTTAGGGGCCTATGAAAGCAAACCAAAAGGAATCACCATGGCTAAAAAGAGAAGAAAAAGGAACTGCACATGTCATAATTACCTCCGTAAGTCAGACAGTAAGTAGGCAGGTAGCCATGGTAAAATTCTTTGCATAATTTAACATTCAGAGAAAATAATAACAGGAGCAATAGGTGTGGGAGATCATGTACGTGCCAAAGTTGTCCTGTTATTTAAGCAAATAACTCAGAGTTTACAAAGAGAACCAAGAGGCTCTCCATCCACTTCATGGCAGGCAGATTCCTCCTCTAATATCCTCTTTGCAGAGGCGTCTCCACAAGCCTCCCTCTTTCTCTTTCATGGCTAGCCAGAGTCACTCCAAGATTGTGTTTTCCTGGGAAAATATGTACTGTACAATACATACAATCCCCACAACCCCACCCAAAGTCTGTGTTTAGTCTGGAAAGGAGCACTTTCTAAAGAAGAAGCGGAACTGGGTCAGCCGTTCTTCCCAATGGGAAAAATATTATTAATAATATATATTTATATATATCCATACATATATATAGCTTTTCACTATGCACATCTAACCATCTGCTAAATCAGTTTCTCTTCAGTTATCTGCAATTTCTTTCAAATCTGTCCGCAAGGCAAGTCAGACAGTTTTATACCCCAGTTAATGGAGAGCTTGACATTTCTTTGGCTGGGTAGATACAATAATTTACTTGGATTTAAAGTGTTAACTTTGGCAAAAAAATTAATTGACAGTTATAAAAACATTATTTTGTTAGATGATATTTATGGATCACACACAAACCTATTTTGAGGTAGAGCTATATAGTTCATAAGGTTCATGTAACATGAGAGATTTCAAAGGAAATATAAAATATTTCAATATAAAACAACAAATGTAGTGTAATTCCAAAAAAGAATATGGAGAATATTTCTTACTCAGAAATTAAAACCAATCCCTAACAACCTGCTCTACCATCTCACAAAAATTTTTAAAACTGCCTAATGAATTGTGAGGATTGAGTGAGGATTTTTAGGGAATGTCATCCTGTCAGTAAAGCCCTTTTGTTCTTGAAATAAATAAACCTGTTTTGCAAAAGGCTGTCTTAATATTTAACTTGACAATAGAAAACTGTTTCATCCTTAATAGTTATTTCTAATGCTTGATTGTGTACCTTCCTCACAACAAATCAGTTCATCTCAGGGATTGGGTGACTAAACTTTTATTGAGGGAAAAAATGTCCTAGGATTTCAAGATGCCAATGACGTCTACTTTAGGTGAAGATTAAATTAGACCTCTTTGATTTAATTTGTTTTAAACTTGATGTAAAAGAGAAAAAAATACCATCTTACTGACTTTGGGTTACAATTAAAAAAACTCTACAAATGTTTTCTCATTTTTTTTCAGTATTGATCCAATTCAACAAATAAAGACACGGGGTGTATTTGTTATTTAACAAGTTTTATCTCTGTAATAGCATCCCTCTGTCCAAGGCAAGATAATAGCACTATTTCCGTCACTTCAGTTGAAGCTGTGTCAATATTTTCATTAGAAGCCTGCATTTCGCAGACTAAAACTAAAACCACATCCAAGGAAATTCACGTAAGGTTAAAATTAAGAAAGCAATATCTGAAATCCAGTGGAAAAGAAGGAAAGTGTGCTCATTCTGAAGCTTTGAGGAGAGAAGTTAATGATCCTGATGCCTTTTTGCATGTATCCTTCAAACCCAGCTCCCCTTCTACAGCTCCTGGCATTTTATAGTTTAGCACTCCGTATCCCTCACCGATGATATGTTAGCTGTGAGTAGAAGGTTGTAGAAACCGAATTGGTTTAATTTAAGAAACTAGCTACTATATACACTCAAGGTCTGACTGCAGTCAGGGATCCTTTTTTTTCATATGTAGTGAAAATATAATTGTAAAGGTATTTGGTCTGGTTTGAAGTACTGTAGGTTTCTCAAAGTAGTTAAATAAAAGTTGTTTTGTGCCATGTCAGCATTCTCTGATGAACACAATGGGCTGTAAAACTCATGAATTTCTGTATTTGCTTAGTGATCCAGGTTTTAAAGAAGAATACAATCTCAAAACAGTGTACAAACTTGAGGTAGAGAAGCTGGAGGAATGTGAACAGTCCTCTGTGCCTCAAACAGGAAAAATTTTCTTTGATTTCAGTGTCTCATTGAAAAACTGATCGCAGCACATGTGGTTTGAGAATTATTATAATTAAGATTGCAGGATCACATTGTGTGTGAAGATTAAAAGTTGTCTTTCTGGGGTGTATCAATTACTTAAAAAATCTCAATAATATTGTATTCTTCTTTAAATTAGCGTGTGTGGGTCAGGGTCACAAATTTTAGACTGATCTTCACATTTGAGTTTTTAAAACTAATTTTATATGCTAGGAAAGAAAACATAACAGAAACCCACAAAATTTCGTATATATTTATCCCTTATCTTACAGAAAGCTCAAAACAATTCATATGAAAATATGAAGAAAGAAAAGAGTTGCTTAGCAAATGCAGCAATCTCTTAGGAGAAAAATTTATAGAGGTATTGTAAATAAATGAAATACAGACCATTTGAATTGCATGAGAAGGAACACTTAAGTACAGTGGATTTAATGATCACTTTGATGCTAATGGAAAATTCAGTCTTTGAAATTTTTAAATGTAGTTTGTAAAAGGGCTGCCATTTCTCCAAGCCTCAGTCATGTACATATTTTTTTTATTCAATCCACCTCTTTTTTTGGTGAGAGGTGAAGAGTGGGAACACTAACATTTATCTTAACAAAGTCCTTCCCTAACTAAATTTTGAGTGAGCAGAAAAGTGAGTAGGACTACATGAGTTTTTCTCTGTTCTCTAAGGAACAGGGTATCCTATATATGTCATTTTGGGAGACCAGCCAAAAAGAAGATGCCAGAACTCTAAACAGTCAGGGCTTTGCAACAATATAATAAAATATAACAACGGGATATAAAAACACCCAATGAGGAAAACAAAGTCCTGAACTTGTAGGTGATATAATCAGATCTTTGAAAACCCCAGTGTATTTAGTGGAGGATTTATTCTTTGACTGCTGGACCAACCCCAGTTAACTCTTCTGTTACACTCATCAATATTTATGGAGAGCTGCCAACGCACACAGTCTTATACAAAATACAGGACAAGACATAGTCTCGCTCTTGTCATATCTTTCAAGAAACAAAGATACGAAAATTCTGGTATAAATTCCAATATAAAGAACAGGTGTTTACAATTTTAACTTCAGGAGAAGTAAATGCAGTCTTATTTTTCTCTCTGGTTGCCTGTCAGAATTATAATTGCAGTTCCCTTGATGATTACTTTTTAAATTTGTTTTTGAAAGTGAGGCATTTGCAACTCTGACAGGTTGATTTTTATCAAAATTAGCATATAAGTTTCAATTTAAATTCTTTAATATAAAAATATTTGTCCTTGTCTATTTATTTACTTTACTTTTTAATCTTACTCAATCTTTTCAATTTTATGCTTAATAATTCCTATCCAACATCTCAGCTATGTATTTCTTGTTTAACAAACATGTCTTAAATTATTATAACTGGCTACAACTATATGCAAAAGTTTCAATTTAAAATATCATGATGATTAATAAAGCTTTATAATTACACCTTATGTAATTCATGATGTGCGAGTATGAACATGGTGAATACTATTTCCAGAGCAGCTTAATTTGATGCAAGTAGACTAAAGCTTCAAATCTAAAAGCAGTTGAGTTATTACTGTGCTGCATCAGCATTTATTGATTTTAAGGTACAGTGTTAGCATTCACTTATCACTGCATATTTTTCCCCATTGTACATTAAAAGAACTTGCCCTCATCTGTCACAATCTTACACTGCATAAATCATATAAAATGGTTACCAGTTTCCCATGATTTATTTCATTTTTATGTTAATTATACTGAAACATGGGATTTTTTAATAAAAATGTTGAAGCTAATCTATATTGGTCATCAATATTTCTTACGCATGTTACATAGTGGAATGTGTGATAAACCACAATATCCAACATGTATGGAAGGGCATTTAAAATTAATTAGGATTTAGACTCAAGTAGAGCTTTTAATTTTACAGAGGCAGAACAAAACCTGGTATTTACACAGTATTTTTTATGTTAATGATGTCTATTAATCATAATCACTAGAAAAATCAAGCATTTTACCTCCCAGTTTTCACCGTTTAGAAACATAAGATGAGCTTTAGCTTCTCAAAATTAGTTTAAGGTAACACTGGCTTCACAACAAAATGAGACAAATATCAGAAACTTCCCAGTCAAGGTAAGACACTCAGTAGTAACTTGTGTTGTTCCAGAGAGGGTTTTTGTCTGGGGGGGTCGCAGCAGGATCAGGCTAGGAAATATCTGACACTGAGCCTTCGAAGATGTCTACTCATGCACTGCAAGAAAACCTCTTGAAATCAAAGACATTTTATGAAATCAAAGTCTAGGTCCCCTGTAAATAGTCCTCAGAGCCACTGATGAAATGGTCTGCGATATATTTACTGCGGGTATCTCTCAGTATGCATGAGGAAAATTTTTGCAGGATCAGGGCCTTGACTAGTGCTTAGGAGATCAGAACATTTCCTACTTTCCTGTATAACATTGACATTGTAAATTCAGCTGACTCCAGATACTCTGGGTAAATCAAGGCATGCAAGGATAACTTAAAAGTAATACACAGATAATATGTAGCTCTTTCTAAAGGATGAGGAACAGATTTTCTAAAACCATAGATATCACTTTTTTCTGGAGTGCTATTTGCAACAAGCAAATGCATTTAGAGTTGTGGGCGTATGTTACTCTTAAGGAAAAAGATCTCAGAATTAACACCTCCTTATCTGCCAAATAATTAATGAAAAGTAATTTTATTATTATGACAACTAAACTCTAGGGTGTCATTTTCCTAGAAATTTGAGTTGTTGAGGATTTTAGTGTTTGGAAGCATTTTTAATCCTGCAGCAAGTATTAAAGACCTGGTAGATGTACAATGTACAGAATATGTGTGATAATCTGAAGGTATTTTGGAACATGTGCCATTGTTTAAAGTATTTCTACAGAAAATATTGTCCTGGAAAGCATGAGTTTATCAGACTTTGTACCAGCTTATTGAGAAACTTCAAGTTTTAAATTAAATCTCTTGCTATTCCGATCAAATGAGAAAAGAGTGGAGTTTTTAGCTAACTTTATGAGTCCTGCAGCGTTTAAAATACTTATAAAAATAGAAATACATTTCATCAACTATTTGCAGCTTTCATAATGAGATTTAAGTTGCCTTCTACTAAAGAAATCTGTAACTACTTTTTTAACCACAACATAACTAGCAAGCATGTTTATTACTCAGAAGCCAATATAATTTAGTTTTATCAAGTTTTGTATCTGAATTGATATAATTTTCAAAAGCATTCTTTGCTTGCATGCTTCTGATGTTAATACTCTACTTGTTATTTAATTTATTTATGACACAGAAAATAAGAACCATTGCAGACTTTGAGCACCAGGGCAGTATAATAAAACACAGTCTGTGGTTATTAAATAGAAATAACAAAGAAGCAGCAACAGATTATTTAAAATCCAGCCATCCAGTTGAAAAGATAATAAAACTCTGACTCTTACCAACAGAAAAAATCACCTAAATAACCCAATAGTTTTTTTTTTTCCTTGAAATGGCTTAATTTTCCCTTTTCATAACATTCTAGGCTTTAAAATATTAACAACTGATGTTTGTTCATGCCTGAGCTTTAAGCAAAACAGTGAGGGAAATAACTGAGCATAGGCATAAGTGTTTGATTTTTTGAGATTAAAAAAAAAAAGGAGTTAGTTGGCCTAAGGCTACAATTTTCATTACATCAATGAAAGAAAGAAAACAGAAGCCAGCAGAGGGGAGTTATAGAAACTGACTTAACATAAACAGTGAGAAAAATCTTTTTCCATGGCCACCTACAATGTAGCTACTTCACCATCAGCACAACTTTTCATTTACCAGTGGCACAGTAGCCTGGGCCCAATCCTGCTGGTTTAGAACAGGTTATGGTCCGGCCGAGAGTTTTGCCCCTTGCAAGATCAGGCTAACAGTTTGTCAAAGAAGAGCAGAAACAAAAAAAAAATTTCCACATACCTAAGTTGACAAAGCTCATGACCATGTCAGCATCATTCAGAAAGTTGGTGTCGTGCAGTCTGGCTAAGGGAGGATTCTGTGTGGTCAGGGGGGTCATGCGAGATAATTGTATTCTCCGTGAATATCCGTTTGGAGAGGCAGGGTATCCTTTCCGTATCCCTCTGCTTTCCCCTGCCATTGATCCCTTTAGTGAGTACTCCAGCTCCTCAGTATCCTCTTCATTTGTCATGGCATTATACAGGTCCAGCATGAAGAGGGGTGCAGAAGAAGCCTGCTTTCCTGGTGAAAATGGTCTGGGTCTGTGAGGTAAACCCAGGATAGAGAGAATCTCTCTCTGAATCTCTCTTCTCTCATGGTTCCGCAGCCTCCTGTAAATAAAACTTGAATGGACATGATTGTCTCCTAAACCTCCCTGTGCGTGACCCACCAGAACCCAGCAATTCCAGAGCAAGCCCACAAAAGCTTTCAGTGCAGTTAGGTTCATCTTTGAAAAGAAAAAGAACAAGGAAAAAAAAAATTAAAAAAAAATCCTTTCTCCTACTTGTTCTGAGTTCCTATGAGGTCTGCTTTCCCAGTGGCTGAAAAACAAAATTTACCTATTCTTCATGTCAATGTCATCTCTAAACGTAACATCTTTGGTGATTTCTCTCCCCCCACCCTATTTAAATATTATGGAATGTGTCAGGTTGCAGTTATTTCTAAGAAAGCTGAAATTCAGACTTCCAATTTTCCACTGTTGTTATCGTTTTTTCTGCATTTATGGAGCAGAAGACCAGTATGTTGTCAGCTGACCTAGGCATTCCTATATAAACCTTAGATAACCAGGTCTTTGGTGGGGAGCTGTATTAGCAAGAGTGGTTCTTCTGACACATTGTAGTTCCCAGAGTTATCTTCCCTTGTTATTCTGAGTTCTTCGTACACCTTGCGTTCTTTCCAAGATAAAATCCTGAGTCACAGATTTGTCTTGATCTGTACCTTGGTGGTATAACACATATTTTTCCAGCAGCCTGGTGATAACTTTAACATCTTTTGCATCGCTTGAGTGTAAAGTAATTCTAAAGCATGTACTAATCAAATTAATGTGTTGCCATGAATTTACTCGCAAAAAAAACCCTTCTGTAAATCCATTCAACCCTTTTCAGCTTCTGAACTGTTATTTCCAACTCTAGCAGGCACAAATATAACAGCTCTCTTCAAGAGAGATCTAAAGACTAATGTAAGCACAACCCTGCTGGGAAAGAAGAGGCTTCTCATTGTAATTTGAAACGGGTATAGCTAAAAAGTACTTAACCCTTCTCTTGCCAGACAGAGCTTTAAATGTCTTACACACACACACACCCCTTCTCCCCCCCACAATTTACAGTAATATACCTAATTCTGGCTATCGCCTGGTTTGTTGGGGTTTTTTTCCTAACAGCTTGCAGAATCAATTTTAACTTTAGAAATTTTAGGATATATAGATAGCTAAAGGCATGGCATAGTGTGGAAGCTCTTGTGTCCTTACGAGTCTATGGTTTAGTAAACTTGAATAGGAAACTCTCATAACAGGCTAAAATAGCATCTCATTAATTCAAGAAATGTTTATATTTTAGGTAAGTTTAGCAAACAAAGATGACCTTTTTAATAAACTCTGTAGGAAATTTTCTCAGTGAGGCTTGATTCAGTCTTTTCTAAAAATGTCAGGAACACAATCTGAATGAAAACAAATTTACTCAGCAAGCAAGATTCCAAGTTGTGCATAGCCAATGGTGTAATTATGGCTATAGTCACAACTTTCATAAACTGTAATTTGCAATGATAATTTATTCAAGGTACATTTTGACTCATAAATTGCTATACTACTTTTCTCAGTAAAACATTTCCAGTAAATATCAAAAGCTAAGATTAAATCCCACAGCCTATTATTAAATGAAGAAAGAAACAGATTAACTGAAGAAATAAGATGTGTTAAATAGATTTTAAAGATGCTGCCCCTGAAGTTAAAGTTCAGCTTACAATTTTTTGACAGTCAGCAACTGGTGTTTCCCTCTCACTAAAACAAAATCACAGTGTTAAATTTCATGTTGCTCAGATTATTGGTGGTCATTTTCACCACTCCTATAATTTGCCCCTGGTTTTGAGGAGACTTTCCTTTGATGAAGGGGAGAAAAAAAATACAAAAAAGGTTAATACATGATGAAGAAAAAAAACCAGGTATATAAAATGCATCCCGTCGGGTTTTCCCTTACATGACTAGCACCTATTCAGCAAATCACACAGTTCTTGAGTAAACTTGGGAGTGTGACAGCAAGTATAGTCACACCCTGAGAAACCAGGAACAATTTATCTAGTATATTAGGCACAAATGAGCTTTTCTCATATATTGTGAGTTCTAGTCGGTATTTGCAGTCTAGTCCAGCTATCATTAAATTATAGCTGATTCTGTCTCATAAATCAGCACACATAAATGGACAATGCTTCTCCCAAGGAAGGATTTATCTCATACTAGACCTGATGAATTAACACTAAAATTAATTATGAAGCTATTTAACCAAAGTCTGGTTCCCCTCAGAGGAAGAGCAGTCAGAACCAGAATACATTTTCTCTTCTCATTAAGGTTTTCCCTCAAATTCAATTTGTTATAAGAAAAGTATCATTTCCTGGTTTTGTTTTGGTTTTTTACTTGTCCTGCTCAGATAGTTAAGATACATGAGACTTTATCATACATGTGTCTTTTTTTTTTTAATTTGGCCATCACATATCCTACAACGAGGTTTATTTCTCTTTTTCCAGCAATATATTTCCTTTTTTTCCCTAACCATTCATAAAATCCAGTGGATTGATTGCTCAGAGGATTTAAGGCCTCAGTCCATCAGTATGTCCAGCAATAGAAACTTCCTACGTTATCCCACTAGAGTGCCTGCAGTTCCACATTCAGTTAATCTTTTCCCATTTAAAAAGCCAAAAATGCCCTCAAGTTTGAGGATGCTTTTACATAGTAAACATTTTTTCTGGACAGAGACTGAGTAAGAAAACATATAAACTAGTAATCATATGTTTGACAAAACCAGCTCATGTTATTTTCAGATGAAGCCACAACCAAACATGTAACCTAAATACAAAGGTTTTATTTTACATTAACTGTAAGTGCTGAGGCACAAAATGCCCTTGCTTAGAACACAAAAAAAAAAAAAAAAAAAAAGTTTTTATTAATATAACAAAATGTCCTTGTGTAATAAACCTGTGTTCCATAAACAACCATTGTTAACATGGATATCTCAAATACGGGAGAGATAGTCAGCTTTAAAAATGAAAGCCCTTGATAAAGAAACGGAAGGGATCTGTAATATGTGATAGGAACCATTACATGTTCCCAATGTGAATCAATTTACTTCTGAAGAAATAATACTACATACAATTTCAGCATGTCTGGATATTTTATTTGATAATATATAAAACCAGATTGGCACAGATATCTGGACATAGTTTAGTTTAGGGTTCAGTTTCAAAGTCACCTTAGATCTGGGTTTCAAATTTTACAACAAAAAATTATTCCGAGCTGTTTGCATAATACTGAAACTTAAAAGAAATGCCATGTTCACATCATTGCATTCAAACCTAAATAACAGTTGAGGTCAGTACAAACTATTGGCCAAAAATAAAAACCAGGGCTTTGAACAAGATGGCCCAGAGATTTCAGTTTTACCCTGCATCTAAAACCAAAATTTTGAAATATAAAACCTACCCACAGATAGTTTTTTTTTCTTCCTCAGATCCTTGACCTGGTAGAAATGTAAGAAATCACCTGACCAGTCCTTATCAAGTCCTTTAAAAATAAAAGGAAACTAAATAAAAGGAAACCAAAAAAGACTCCAGAAGTGAGCTCACATTAGGCATAAATATCTGACAGAGGAGCATGCAACCAGCAGAGCACCTTTTGGAACAGAAAGAACATTTGTTCTATGTTATTACTTTACCTAACTTCACATCAGGATGGAAAGATAGCTGTCCTGAACCACAAAGGTAAATGTGCTCCTCAACCATGGGGGAATTTAAGGATAACCACTGGGGTTTTACCCAACTTCTGTATGCTTTACATGTAATCCTGGGGATTATTGAGCACTGTAGAGAGGGAGTACTTCCAATTCATGCTGCAGGCAGAGGGATGTGTTGCAAAATACTACTTGCTATGTGGAAGTGTTCAATACTTAGATTATAGTGCTATTTATTCAGTTACCAAGCAGTCCCCTGTAGCAAAAAAGTTTTTCATCCAGCATTTCAAGAGCTCAGGCAAGATCACAAATCACCCTAGGAGGTAAGTCATCAAACATTTTATAGATGCCATTTAATAGAACACTTTGTTTAAAATTTACAGAAAGACCTCCAGCTTTAAGTATAATTACCTGTGAAGTTTGTTCTATTCGTTCTACACTCACAATGGTGTAAAGCTATCAGCAGAGAATAATCTGCAGCATTAAAAATATACTCTTCTTTAACATTAAGAAAACAGAGAAAAGAATTTTATAATCTTCCTGAAGACTTTTTAGAAAATTTAATGTGTTCAAAGACTGGGGGAAAACAAAAAAGAAGAAAAAGAAAAGGTTGTTTTGCACGTACTCTTCAGAATACATGAACGACAAAATATACAATTAATAATACGATCCAACGGTAGAGTGCTGTCATCTGCATAATTTACAAGCCCAGAGAGCTCCCAGAAACTCCCTTTGGTTTACAATAAGCCTCTGCTTATTCAAAAAAAAAAAAAAAAAAAAAGGAAGAGAAAAAAAAAAGAAAGAAAAAAAAGAAACTACACTGAGGCAAATACAAAACACTTGGACAAGAGCTACATTTGCAAGTAGCAAAGCATAGCACTTTTAAAGATTATTCTTGGCTGAGCTTGTAGAAGGGATTTATTGTGCCCTAGCTGCAGACTGGTACCTGCTGATCTTGTTCTCTGGCTGCAGCACAGTCATAAGCATTTTGTGGTGTTCCCAGGCTGGTCCCAGGACTTTTTCAGGGAACTTCTTCTGCCTCTTGCTGTCATTGTTCTTGTTTTCAGCTACAGATATGTAGAGAGATTGGTTCCTAAACAGATGCTTTCTAGGTAGCTGCACTGCACTATTGTTCATGTTGTGAAGCACTCTATCTAAATAACGGAATTATTTCTTCCCTTGAGCATTTTGTGACTGAATTCTATAGCCATGGTTATAGCACCTCTACTGGTAATCGGGTGATGCAGCAGTCTCTCAATCTCTAGTTTTGGGTGTTTTGTACCTTTTTCCTGTGCTTTGTCTTATCCACACTCTCCCTCTCTTTCCTACACTTCCACCATTACATCTCTCTACGTTTAGTCTTCCACTTAGATGTGTTGCCTCTGCTCCCACATGGACTTTCTTTTCAGCTTTTTAAACTTTAAAACTTTCTCCCCCACCATCTCCATTTTCACATTTCTTCTTTCCCTTCCCACATATCTGTAGACAGATGTTATTTTCTTCTTTTAAAATTACTTCCTTTGTTTAGCAAAGTTTCCCCTTTTGTAAGAGATCAGCTGGACTTTCAGGCAGTAAGAAAGAACTGCTGCTCCAGTAATTTCAATTAAGTGAGCACTACCATGAATCATGCAGTCCTTGAGAGACCAGTCATCTCTTGCTGCTGAGGGAGGATTGCAAAAGAAAAAGAGGTGCATGGGACCATTGCTAGACTATGCGTACACTTAAATTGTCAATGTGGACTGACGGATCTTTCTGCATGGACCTTTTCAGGTGTGGGGATCCACCAAGGAGACAGGCCAGCCCCAGCTGAAGAACTGGCAACAACCCAGCTACAAAATGCTGTAAGGTTTTCACCAGAACAGCATTTTCAGGAAAACAGACAACATCAGAGTCAGGTAAGAATCAGCAGTATGATACCAAGAATTTTGTGAATTGTCCAGTAATATTAGCAAATGGTGTTCTGCTGGGACTGTTTTCATACTAGCTCAGTCAGAAAGGACATTAGTCATATCCACTTTTGTTTGTATTCAATGATGATGATAAGAACCATAATGATGGTAGCAACCAAGATGCAGTGAGACAGGCAAGTGTGTGAACTATCACGGAAAACATTTAAACTCTCCAGGGTAGGGTCTATTCAAGTAGCCAACATGGAGCAGCAGTGTAGTGGCAATGGGCATAACACAAGTCAAGAAAACTCTTTAAAATAATATATTGGTTTCCTGAATTTCTCTCATTAGACCACACTCCGTTCTAACATGTAACACCTTTATCTTGTAAAATTATTACTGTTGGCCACAGCTGATGAAACTGATTTAACCAATAATGGGTAAAAGTTGCCAAAATTTACTAGAAAAGTCTGCTCAAGACAGAATTTGTTAAGCTGGGAAAGGAAAGGAATAAAGCAAAAGCAAGTTTATGCCACTGGCCTAGAAAACCCAGTTGTTTCCCTCAGAACTTTGTTATAGTGGTTGAGAAAAACTGAAATATTGGAGAAGGTATATACCTACTTCGCACTAAAATCTGTATATTGAAATTGAAAGATCACTTTAGCTGCTAAACTTTCCTTTATGTAACCAGAGATCTCCAAACATGATCTGCATGATGTTAAATAGAGTAATCCATGTCCCTCGTGAACCAGGTTTAGGCAAGAGAAGCATGATTTATATTGCAACCTTTGCTTTCAAAACTATACTGTATTCTAAACATGGTAGAGATGCACAAGCAGTCCTTCATTTCTGCTTCTTTAGCTTTACTACCTTCAGTGCTCCTTCCCCAGCATTCAGACCTTTAATTTGGAACAAATGGTATTTCCTGGAGGAATTCTAGTTAAGCCATGTAAATTATAAGACAGCTACAGATGCAGACTGGGACTACAGAACAGTCTTTTCCTTTGGGAGATTGATTCACAATAGGTTTTACTATTTGTTGTTCAGTGCTACTCATCAAAAAATGTATCTGGCTCTCTAGAAACTCAGCATTGAATCATAAAAATAAACTGGGTTTTGTTCATTTGTAGCTTAGATTAGGATGATACATGGGGAACCTCTTTAGTTTACTCAGTCATTATATTAATAGTGGTCAATTGGTATAGCTTACTTCCATACAGCCTAAGCACACAGGTGTACCTTCTCACAGCTGTTTCTAAGAGCAGGTGTCCAATATTTTCTGTGCTCATTTTCTCCTCTTTATCACCTTTTGGTGATAAAGTGTGCACTAGGACAAATCAAGGAGAATTTTCTATGACTTTTGGGCAGGTATTTTCCGTATGCTCCTGTGAACATCACTAGAAGAAACAGACACAAGGGGCTGCTGGGAAAGCTTTGGCCTCAGCTTTGTTATAGACCGTTGAGATGCCATTGCCTCCAGCTCTGACCACATCTTCCTCTGGCAGGAGAAGAGGGCTGGAAAGCTGACATCAGTCTCATGGAAGAAACATTTTGCAATGATTTATTCCAAGGCCCAAGGTTAACTATTTTCTATTTGTTCTCATTTCTTCTTGGTAATTCAAAGTTAATCAGTCTTCACTATTTCTGTAAAGAATCATGAAGTTTGTTTTTCTATATGTATGGACCTTCAAAGAACTAAAATTCTCTCCTTCCAAGCAATGAAGGATCCTCTTGATGCAGATGAAAAAAGAAAATATATTTACACTACAGGATGGCCAGAAAACTTGAAACCTTCTGGCTTGATTAGTGCTCTCCTAAAAAATACAAAGATGACCCAACAGATTATTTGTATTGAGGAAAAAAAAAAAAAAAAAAAAAAAGAAGCAACAAAATGTTTTTTGGTCTAAGAATGTCTTTGCCAAGTTTCAATCTAAAATTATTTTTTATGGCTACATTATAAATTGCTTAAAAATGGGGTTTATAATGGAAATGGTGACAGACTTAACTATGGCGGCTCTAGCAGGCGCCAGCATAATTACAGTCTTCTCAAGACATAACTTATTACAGGCTACACAGCAGAGCCAGTATTTTGTATTTTAATTAAGAAACCTGGATTTTGTTTGAAATAATTGACTGTTATGCTGCCCCTCTTGCCAGGACGCTCTTGTAAAAGAGACTCTTGCCTCTAGTAGTCTTTCTTTGTTAAATATTTTAAATACATTTTATATTGTTGACTGGAAGATTGCAGGCATTTTATAGGTCATTATTAACTGTCTTTTGGTGACTTCAGTTTTCTATATTTTTTAATGGGGAATTTTGTTCCCCTCATCTGTGACCAGAAAAATGTTTACAGTTGAAAGTCTCTGGGAAATACAGTATTACAGCATCTGTGTTATCTGCTTTGTCTGTACCACACAGGCCTTCCATAAGAAAGCAAGTTACAGAATCACAGAATCAGAGAATCACTGAGGCTGGAAAAGACCTCTGAGATCATCAAGTCCAGCCTATGACCCAACACCACCACATCGGCTAGACCATGGCACTAAGTGCCACATCCAGCCTTTCTTTAAACACATCCAGGGACGGTGACTCCACCACCTCCCTGGGCAGTCCATTCCAACGTCTGATCACTCTCTCTGTCAGGAAGTGCTTAACGACGTCCAACCAAAACTTCCCCTGGTGCAGCTTCAGGCCATGCCCTCTCGTCCTCTCACTAGTTGCCTGGAAGAAGAGCCTGACCCCCACCTGACTACAACCTCCCTTCAGGTGTTGTAGAGAGCGACAAGGTACCCCCTGAGTTTCCTCTTCTCCAGGCTAAACAACCCCAAGTCCTTCAGCCTCCGCTCTTAAGACTTTAAGTTCCTCATAAGTTCCTCATTTCTTCGTCGTAAGTTCTTTGGCTACGCTCTCCTCATGCCCTAGTCAGGTACTACATCCAGTGACACCGAAACACTTAGACTTTCTCTACACTTCCCTGACATGGGCATCACTGCAGCTCCCGCCGCGTGGCATCTCCACTGAGACGCTACGGAGCATCGGAGTTCCCGCACACCGAGCCGCATGTACACCTTGCAGACAAGTCCCTCTCGTTGTACGCGGCTGGGATAAAAGAACCCAACACGGCAGGCGGTAGCCCGAGAAACCCCGGGCGGTTGCCGGGGGTGGTGCGGCGGGCCGGGCGGGCTGGCAGGCTGCGGGGAGATGCCGCAGGAGATGCTGCCCCCTCCCGGCGCCGCCGCCGCCCGCGCTCCCTCCCCGCCCGCCCACCGCTCCCCGCCTTGCCACAGCGGCGACTGATGCTCCGGCTGCTCTTCCTGCTGCTGCTGCTGTAAACATGCCCCGTCACTCTGGGGGATTTGCCTTTCTTTCTCCACTTCTTTTCAGTTGTTCTTTCACGTTGCTGGAGCGTGTGTCCTCCCGCAGACAATAGTGTCATCACAGTGTCAGCATCAGCTCGGGATGTGTATGGTCTGCAAGCGTTGGGTATCTCGTATGGACAGGAAGGCTGTGGTGGTACTTAGGCTTTCAGAGAAGGACCTCGATAGGCACAAAGTTAAGTAGGTCACACCAGCACGCATGTAATTTACCATGCTGTAATCGTAGTAGTACACAGGAACGTGAACAAATGAGATCAATAGAAACACTTTAAAATTTTTAACTAAAAATCAAAATATGAATTGAAGCAGTCCAGGACTAAAAGAATATGTTTCTCAATTTTTTAATTTCTGTTTTTCCTATGCCTGACTGGCACTGTCTACAGCAAAGACTCAGCTAAAAACCTTGTTTGCAGCCCCCTTCTTTCTCTCTGTTTGGCCTTGGAACGATGATGTTCTAACAAACACTATTTAGTCATTTTCCCCCAGGACTATCTACCAACCAGAGAGATTATCAAAGTTAGTTATGTCACTTCCTTTCTTTCCTCCAACACTCCCAGGCTAAGAAAAGAGATAAAGGAATTAGCCTTACCAGCAGATTTCTCCCTACAGAAGTTTACCTTCTGCCAAGAGGACCTTCAATAAGTCTTTGCTGCCTTTGGATCTTGCAAGTGGAGCACGGGCAAAAAAAGCATGAGAGATAATACGCTACTACATGATTTGGAAAAAGAAAAAAAAAAAAAAAAGAAAATAATGGCATTGTCTTGTGATTTTCTTTTGGCTCTTGAAACAGCTATTGATATTACATTAACAAAGAGTTATAGCCAAACAGCTGAATGAAAATGTAAATACAGTATTTGTTTTTATTTTGTGTCCTGGGAGAACAAAGGCAAAGTGAAAAGAAATTTAAAGGAGAAATACACAGCAAGAAAATGGGTAGAAAATGCATAGAAATTAGATCACAGGCCTTTCTCAAATATCTATATTTGAGGTTTCAAATATCTCAAATATCACTCTTCACCAACTGTTTATTAGGTGGCATTGATTTCAACTATGTGAGGAAAAATGGCTGGAAAATATGCTTCAGTGATAGTGCTCAGACAGAAAAAATGGTGGACAAGCAATAATCCATGGGATGACTGGAAAGGTTAGAGCTTGAGCCTAGGATGCCTACATCTAGCCAAGGTCCAATGAAGTGTCTGGGAACAGCAAAATCCATCTGATAGAGTGGTGGATCATCTTCTGGATGCTGACTTTCACTCTGCTTTTAAGTATGAAAAAGAAGGAAGCTTTTAAGATGAGATTTCAGTCAAGTTCCAATCAGCTGATGCTATGCAAGGGCCGGGTTGTCCAGGGAAAGAAGCACCCAGTACTGCCTGAGCAGAGTTGTGGAACTGAGAGCAAGGACACAGGGTGGGATGCAACCATGGTGATTTAGAAAAGCCAGCAGCTTTGAGTACTGATAATGAAGAATTATAGCAGTAAATGCTACTGTAGGTTCAGTTCCATCATTTTTTCTCTGCTTGGATATATGCTAAAACACTGCTTTGTCTGATCCTCCAAATACAGCTCAAGCAATATTTCATCACACAGGAAATGAGAGGGACCAACAAACAGCCTGTGTATGACAACGAAAAAGAAAGAAAACACCAGCCCCATCATCTGACTCCTTTATCCAAACTGACTAGACTGATTACCTTGACATCAGGTTTATCACTTCCACATGTTTTGGGGAGTTTGGAGCCTTTTTCTAATTCCCAGAAAAGGATGGCTACAAAGGTGAAAGTAGAAACCAGTAGAGTCCATCTCCTAGGATTATGTATTTGACCACATCACTTTGTTATTTTGTGCTACAGAAGGGAAGTTAATATGGCCTCTTAAACCCAGCAAAAATATGTAAAAAGGAAGATGCATTTCAGAAATAAAATTTGCAAAGAAGGAGGTGTGGCAGAAAAAGCAAATAAAAGAGGGTAATTGGATAATTCTGTCTTCTAAAGTCAAGAGGAGGACAGCTACAGACACAGAAGTCACTGAAACCCAAGAGCTTTTCCTCTTGAAGCATCTCATAATGTAGACTTGAGTTAATGTCAAGGTTCTGTCTATTTAAGAAGAAAAGAGATTAAAAAAACACTATGGGGAGTGATTGCTAGAAATCTGAATTAAATCTCAGTCTCATAAGAATAATAGGCAAATAGGAAACTGATGAAACTAAAACTCTGCCACAAGATATGAATAACAGAAAAAAATATAATGAGTAGAATAAAAGATTGTTTTCTATTAGAAATAAAATACTATTTTTACAAGGTTTGTCAAAACAGAACTTCCTATACAAAATGTACAAGAGCTAAGAGCAAAGGGTTTGTTTTTGAAGGAAACTTTTTCTGTCTCATGTCATTGTGTAAATAGAAGCGTCATTAAATCTGAGAACGCAACAGGAGCTGAGTAACATGATTATGTGGTATCATTAGCTATTGTCAATCCATGTGCAGTTTCTGCAGCCATCCTCCATTTGTTCTCGGAATGAAGTGTGGAGCATGACTACTTCTCATCTGGAATTGTTCTGGTGACTTCTGTCATAACACTGGAATGATAGGAAATGTTGGCCAAATCATGCAGGGTTTAGTCAGGCAGTGCACCTAATTAAGCCAGTGGGAGATTTTCCCTTCATGCGAACTGTGGAAATGGGCCTGGTTTCTTTATTCACTTGCAGATGATGGTTCCTATCTTTTTGTGTGTGTGTTTGTGCGCAGCACTGGAGGATGGGTTGAACACTATCTGTCTGTTTAATGTGATAACAGTTCAGTCCACGATGTACCATCCTGCACAGGGATGGAGTCAGATTTAAAGGTGTGTGTTACAGTGTGTGAGCAAACTCATTTTAGCTAGCAGTAAAATGTATCCTGGCCCCATTCCAGCAGAGCACTTAATCATATGCTTATCGGTTAAAAGGATGACTCAAATACTTCAAATTATGAACACGCTTTTATGCCTTGTTGCATCACACCCAGAATGCTTGCACCATTAGCCCGGATTAATATTAACCAGAGACTGAAAGAGATGAAATGGGAGAGAGAGGTTTAGAGAGAACTGACAATCCAAGCACCGCACCACACGACTGTGATATTTTGATCCTGCTAATGCTTTTCAAATGGTTTGTACAACCACCTGCTTAACAGATGAGATCTCTGATTAGAAACTTAAGTCTCTGGTCCTCAGGAGTACTAATTTTTAAAAAAATAACCTTATTTTTAAGTCAACCCAAAACATCCCACTTGCATTTAAATTGGTATCGTCAGTATTTCAGCTTCCTGAGCTGCATACTGAGAATGTCCTAAGGTCCTTCTTTTTTTCTAAAACTATTTCTCTTACTTTCTGTAGATGACACAATATCCAAAACAATCAGAAACTGTTGCAGTTGCATAACACAGCCCCAGCTGCCAGTGGGTGATGACCGAGTGAGGTTACCGACAGCGCTACTGAGCAGACTCCAGTCTGGCACAGCTGCTTTTTTTGCAGCCGTGCACACCTTTTCTCTTCTGAACCACAGGCATGCCATACTTTTATACATTGATCTGCTTCTAATGAATTAATTCAAGAAGTCTGGGAAAGATTTCTATGATAAAGTAGTAAAGAAACGAGTGGTATGTATGGATGATATAAAATAAGTTGATTTTAGTTCCTACATTGTTTGATAAAAAACATGTAGCAAACCAGATAACTTCAGGCATTAAGACTCAAAAGACAGTGGCTACAGACAGTTCCGGTTGCACAAATGCATACACAAACAAAAAATAATGATAAATACTTGGAAAATTATTTCAAACGGGAATCAGAAATCTGGTGAAAGCAAAAGCAGCAGGGCAAAAAAGGGAAGGGCCTACAAGAACACCTAAATGAGATGCTACTGTGTAGAAAGTTTTTCACTATAACTCAAGAAAATGCAGGCAAAGTCTGATTGTGTATATAATTGTTCAGTGAAACTTTCTTAGGAAAAAAAAGATACATTCACAGTTGATATTTTGGCCCAAAGCTTTGTGGTTACTATCACTCTGTAAATATATAATCTTTAGATTACAAAACGATATTTTATGTACACCCTTGGAAAAAAAAAAAGTTAGAAATAACCCGTAAAAGTAAATCCACACCATCACTTTTAATGGTAGTATGAGGCAGATACTAATGACAGTGCATTCACTCCCATGCTCACTAGACATATCGATCAAAAGAACCAAGAGTAAAAGCAGAAACGTCCATACACAATCTTAGTTATCCCAATAAATGAGACTTGAAAAAATAGCAGGTGGCTATTACATGACATTTATACTTGTAAAAAAAGTTTACACAGACACCATCATTTACCTTTCTTATTTCACCTCATTCACAGCAATGTGAAATACTTGCCATTTTATTTAGATTATTACTAGCTAAATAAAACAATCTACAAATGTTACCCCATTACTTGCATCTCTAATTTCCCATGGGGTTGGCTTAAACAAGTGGAAACTGATCTCTGTTATTCTTTGTCTTAACCTTGCCATTACCGTGCCCGATTAGGTTTGACAGGAACAACCCAGTTCCCTGTTGGTGACTTATTAGGGAACTTTGTAGGACAGACAGCAATGCCCACTGCTTGATCACCTGAGAGAAATGTGATTCTTGTCACTGGGCCACCATCTCTCTGGAGGTAGCCTACGGTCGTATCCATCCTGCCTATTGGCAAGCACTTCATGAGGATCTAAATTATGATCATCATAAGGCTGCTCTCTCATAGTCAAGAAGAGAGAAATTGGTCTAGCCAGATACATTTCATGCCTCAGGCATCTCACAATTCTCAAGAAATTACAAGCCACTAGAATTCTGTGTTCTGTAATTGTCCTAAAAGGACAGCAGTGCTCCCCAAACACTCTTCAGTTTTTCTGTCTAATAGGTGGCAGGTGTGTGAATGATTATGTAAAAACAGTTGTGCATGGATTTCTATCATGTGATTCTTCCATAAATACAGAGAAAAGGGAACTAATGAAATACACAACGTCAACAATCTGCAGTAGCAGAAAGTATCTATCTGACTTTATCCAATACATTTAGAGGTCATTTTCAACACATATGTGCCATTTATTGCTCACAGTACAAGTATCAACACATAGCTCTCAGTTAAAATAGCTGTGGTACACGTACAAACTGGATATGTCTAGAAGACAGGATAATACTGAAAATTAACAATCTCTCATAAAAGCCACTGACATTCAAGTTAAATTAATTGAAGAAACTATTTACTAAAAATCTCAGTGAATTACTAAATCAAATATCTAAAATCTAGAAATAATGAATTTTAAACCTGTCAGAGTATGGGTTAAATATATTATATGATAAATATCATTCAGCCCCACTAATAAATTTTCTTAAACAATCTTAATCCTGCTTGATGGTTTATGGTAGAGTAATATACGACAAGCACTGGGGTTTCCCTTAGAGCTTGGTTTTTGTATAGTAATAGAACTCACCTTTTTAGAGAAACAGAGATTTATTATCAAGGAGACAGCTATATGACAATCTTGATAGAGAAGCTGGTTATACTGTGGGCAAATTTAATAAAGAAATAAATCAAACATTAAACTAATTCTCTGAGGAAACTTACTTCATTTGAGGGAAGAAATAAAGGTTCACCAGTAACCATAGTGAGTTCATATTATTGCCATTGTTTTTATAAGTTGTTGCCATGACTTTTTTGACTTTTGGGCTAGATTGGACTTAAAACACAACAGATGGCTACAATTATGTGTCTGTAATTTTTTTTTTTTAGAATAACTAAACAGAGCACAATAAAATAAACAGGCTTATATTCCAAAGAGACTCTCACAGTTTAAGAGAGCTATACATGATTATTAAAAAAAGCCCCAAACTCTGCAGACTTTCTATGCAATAAGAATAAAGCATAAATGAGAAATTAGTTTCACAAATGTGCTTTATTTGGTAAGCACATGATTAATTCCTATAATCGAATTGCTTTGATTTGTAATTTCAGGAGCACTGAATAAAATGAAATCACCTTATTATTTTGTGATTATTTGGTGTCCAAGTGTACATTCCTTTCAATGGCACAGCTTCCATTGGATTTTGTCCCAACAAGAAGTGCTAGCTTGGGCTCTTTGTAGGGTAGTTTTAAAATAAGTATAGCTTAATTGTAATGTATTTTATCTAGAATGAGTATTGAAGAATATTTTGGATCAACTGCTTTTTAGAAAAAGAGATTAAGAAATTTATTTAATTACCTCATGGAACTTCAATTTGTGGATTTAGTAAAGGACAAAAAGACTTAGTAATGGCAAAAAGGAAAAAGAAAAAAAATCATGGAAAAGAGTTTTGACTAAACAACACCCTACTAAATCAACTGCACAGTGAGGTGAGCATCATTGTGTCTTTAAGGCTGTGTTATTTAACACAGATTAACAAAGTACATTTGAAGACCATAAATGATCTCAACTGTTGCAAAAAGCAGAGTAGATCTGACATCGAATATCAGTGTAACCTTTGAACTTTCTAGCATTGTTTTTTACTACTATATTTTTAAAAGAGCCTTTTAATTTATTTCTTCTCTACTTTTCAAGCTATATAAGGCATTTATAATAATATATTTTAGACATATGTGTAGGTTACTCAAGACTTCAGGTATTATTAGCAATATCTTGGGCATGCTCTGCCTGGCTAGGTCAGCAAGGAAACACCCATGGCATGTGAATGAGCCTTTCTTCTCCTGCCACACCCCAGGATGCTAAATCCAACCCATACAGTACAATCCCACCATGCAGTTGCCTATCCATGGTGGAGGCAGAAATTGTTTTTTTCAGAAATTACTGTAATCTGTTCAGTGATTACATGACCATACTTGCAAGACTAACATGTGAAGCTGAAGTTTTGCAGCCTGAAATCAATAGTTTTGCCCTCATTGACTTCACAATCTAGATGAACTTCATGACCTGTGGATCCCGGAGATAACTGCAGAGTAGCAGAGACTTGGACAGATCATTCTGAAGAATCCGTACTCTGTGCATGTAATCTTCTACTTCTTCCATGAGAAGCAGTCATAACTTGCCCAAGGAGAGTTATGGGGGGTCTGGATCCCTAATGGTGCAATGTTTGTGTAACGCTACCACCGTCCCTAAACATGTTTAGCACGTTTCCAAAACCATCGAATAAGCTTTGAATGGACCACACCAGAGAGTTTTTGACATGATGGATGCATCACACTGAAGGATTGAGACAGTTTATAGAAAAATGTCTCCTTACCTTGGAAGACAAAAAAAGCAGTTTCTTTATTTTGGTCCTGTTGATTCTGATTGATCATCTCATCTTTTGTTTCTTGTCCTTGTTCCACACAGTTTCCATATGACACTTTTTGCTTTGAAAAGTGAAACTTGACATGACTTATTAAGAGTAAAGAGAATCTTTTAAGAAATTATCTAAGCTGTGAAAGCAAAGGTGACAAGCATGAGAAACTTAGAAAGCATAATCAAAATGTGATAAATCACAAGACATGAGCAAGACCTCCAGTTCAGCAAAGCCTTCCAGCATATGCTAACCTTTAAACGCATGTTGAAATTCACTGAGGCCAATTCCTCTTAAGTACTTTATTGGATACACTGTGATTGTAGAATACAGTAAGTGACAAAAAAGAGCAACAGACATGTCATATTTTTCAAGACTTATTTCTACACATTTGCTAAACTCCATACAGAACAAAGTAATTTTGCTTTCATAGTGTCCACAACTTTCAATTTATTATGATAGCAAGCTCACATTTGCTGTAGCACTCTAATGTTTGTCAGAGCAAAATTCTTGGTAAATCTAATCAGAGACATACAATCATAGAATAGTTTGGCTTGGAAGGGAACTTTAAAGGTCACCTAGTCCAAAACCCCTAGCACTGAGCAGGGAAGTTTTTAACTAGGTAAGTTGCTCAAAGCCCTGTCAAACCTGACCTTGAATGTTTCTAGGGATGGGTCAGCTACCACCTCTCTGGGCAACCTGGGCCAGTGGTGCACCACCCTTATTGTAAAAAAAGTTCTTCCTTATATTTAGTCTCAAGCTACCCTCTTTCACTTTGAAACCATTACCTCTTGTCCTGTCACAACCAGCTTTGCTAAAAAGTATGTCCCCATCTTTCTTATAGGCCTCCTTCAAGAATTAAAATGCCACAATTAGGGGCTTCCCAGTACCTTCTCTTCTCTAGGCTGGAAAAATCCTGACACTTCCAGCATTTCCTCATATAAGAGGTGTTTTCAGCCCTCTAATCATTTTTGTGGCCCTCCTCTGGACCTGCTCCAACAAGTCTAAGTAAATCCTGTGCTAATGGCTCCAGAACTCAATGCAGTACTCCAAGTGAGGTCTCAAGAGAATGGAGTAGAGCAGAAGAATAGCCTCCCTCAACCTGCTGGCCACACCTCTTTTGATGCAGCCCAGGATACTGTTGGCCTTCCGGGCTGCAAGCATATATTGCCAGCTCATGCCCAGCTTTTCTTTCACCAGTACTCCCAAGTCCTTCTTCTCAGAAATGCTCTTAAACCCTTCATCCCTCAGTCTGTATTGATACCAGGGGTTTCCCAGACACAGGTGCAGGATCCCGCACTTGGCCTTGTTGAACCTCATGAGGTTCACATGGGCCCACTTCCCAAGCTTGTCCAGGTCCCTCTGGATGGCATCCCATCCCTCTGGCATGTCAACGGCACCACTCAGCTTGATGTCATCTGCAAACGTGCTGAGGGTGCACTTGATTCCACTATGTCATTGATGAAGTTGTTAAACAATACTAGTCCCAGCCAGGACCCCTAAGAGACATCACTTGTCACTGATATCCATCTGGACATCAAGCTGTTGACTGCTACCCTCTGGACATGACCATCCAACCAATTC
Organism: Actenoides lindsayi; assembly: GCA_025331215.1. Lineage (NCBI taxonomy): Eukaryota > Metazoa > Chordata > Aves > Coraciiformes > Alcedinidae > Actenoides > Actenoides lindsayi. Next base: position 52,321 of record WTSP01016194.1, on the reverse strand, counting down.
TTCATCCACCAACCAATCCATCCATCAAATCCACATCTCTTCAATTTAGAGAGAAGGATGCTGTGGGCAACTGTGTCAAAGGCCTTACAGAATTCTAGATATATGACATCTACTTCTCTTCCGTTATCCACTGAGATAGTAACTCCATCTTAGAAGGTCACTAGGTTGCTCAGGTAGGACTTACCCTTGGTGAAACCACGCTGGCTGTCTCAAATCACCTCCCTGTTCTCCATGTGCCTTAGCATAGCTTCTAGGAGAATCTGTTCCATAATCTTCCCAGGCACAGAGGTGAGGCTGACAGGTCAGTAGTTCCCAGGATCCTCATTTCTATCCTTTTTAAAAATGGGTGCAATGTGTCCCTTTTTCCTGTCACCAGGGACTTCACCTTAATGTTGGGACTTTTGAAATGTCATGGAGAGTGGCTTGGCAACTACATCAGCAAAGTCCCTGAGGATTCTGGGAGGCATCTCATCATGTCCTATAGACTTATGTATGTTCAGGTTCCTCAGGTAGTCATGAACATGATCTGCTCTAACAGTTTTCTCCCCCAGTCCCTGCTTTGCAGTCCATCAACTCAGGAGGTTGAGTAAGAGGTAAGAGAGGTTGCCAAGTGAAGACTGAGGCAAAAAAGTTGTTGAGTACTTCAGCCTTCTTCTTGTTCATTGTTACCAGCTTGCCAGTCTTGCTTGTCAGGAAAGTTACATTTTCTTTGATCTTCCATTTCTGGCTGACATACCTGTAGAAGCCCTTCTTGTGATTCTTTACATCCTTTACCAAGTTCAGCTCCAGCTGTGCCTTGGCCTTCCTGACCTCATCCCTACACAACCAGGCAGTGTCCCTATACTCTTCCCAGGATATCTCTCTCTGCTTCCACTGCCTGTGCATTTCTTTCTTGCTCATTAGTTTGACCAGCAGGTCTTAACTCAGCCATGCTGGTCTCTTGCCTTCCTTGCCTGATTTCTCACACCTGGGAATCAAGAGCTCCTGTGTTCTATGGAGAGTGTCCTTAAAGCTCTGCCAGCTCTGTTCTGCTCCCTTGTCCCCAAGGGCTGTTTCCCAGGGAGTCCTATGGACTAACTCCTTGAGGAGATGGAAGTTTGCATTTCTAAAATTCAGGGTCCTGAATTTATTTGCCTGAGCCACATCCCTCAGGACTGCAGCCTTCACCAATGTGAGATCACTGCAGCCCAAGCTGCCTCCAATCTTGATGTCACAGATTAGGTCACTTGCATTTGTCATCATGAGGTCCATTATGGCATCCCCTCTATTAGGGCTGTCTATTACCTATCTTAAGAAGTTATGCCCAATACATTCCAGGAGGAGTTGCCTGGACTGTCTACAACTTGCCTGCTTCTCCAGCAGATGTTGGGGTGGTTGAAGCCCCTCAGCAGGATGAGAGCCTGTGAGCACGAAGCCTTCTGTAGCTGGAGTAAGAAGTCTTTGTCAATAGGATCCCCTTGATTAGGTGGCCAACCACAAGGTTACCTTTGCTGCCTTGGTCTCTGATTCTTACCAGTAAGCTTTCAGTCTTTTCTTTGCTATTCTTCTGAGACATTTCTTCACACAATTTATTCAGAGTGGCTAAATATATATTCCAAAATGCCAAGGAAAATTCAAAAACAAATTTGCTGTACCACTGGCATTTTTTTCACAAGTGACATGGAAAACTAGGAAGGGTGAGAGGAAAAATACTGTTTAGGACCAGCTAGGCCAAGACTAAGATGGACACTGATTAAGTTTAACCACCCATAAATACTGGAATTTATACTTTGACTGGCTTATTGTGAGCACCGTTCATAGGAAAGGCTTTGCTGAAGGATATTGGCATACACTGTGCAGAGTCAGTTTCTGTACTTGGTATTCCTTGAATTATGAAGACGTATAGCTTTTGCTTAGGTTGGTTCATTTTTAATTTAATACTGATTTGTAATGTATGGAACATGTTTTGTTTCTTACTTCAATAGTTCCTTTAAAGTCATCACTTCATTTTAATTCTGGCTAGTTAAATGTTTCCTAAGAATCTTTATAAGCGGTTGAGGACTACATGAAAAAACACCAAGGACGCCACATGAAAAGGAAAACTCAACTCCAGTTCTTTCAAAGCAAATTCCATCAGCTTCTGTTGAGATCATGAACTCACCACTTTCTTTACAAGAGTAAAGCTGACACTCATGAACCCAAACACTCTCCAGAATTTTATAAGATCTGATGAAGGATGAAACGGTGAGGTCTTCGATTTGTTTAATAGGTGAAGAGATATGACCACACCAAAGTGTAAATGGGAATTGCCAGGTTGGTGTGAAGAGTTTGAGTTCATTCTTGCAGCACTATTTATATGAGACTTCTCTCTCGCCCACAAGAAAACTGATGGGAGAGTTTTCTACAACTTGCTCAAACACTTCATGGAAAGGAGATTAGTTTGGCTTTAATTTAACCAACTAAATTGAGTGTTATTACTGGAAACAGCTCTAAGCTTTTCAATTCCCCTAATGAGGTCCAAACTTCTATGGATGCTATCACCTGAGACTACTGTAATATTTTATTTGGATTTAAATCTTTAACTTGGCAGCGCTGCTGCGTCTCCGTGGACACCTCTCATTTTAGTTTTATATTCTCCCAGGTGGTTGATTACTTACCCCCGTAACAGGATTCCTTTTCATATCGAGGAAACTCTGACCTCCATTCCAGCACCACACTGAAATTTTAGCAGACATGGGATGTTGTCTTTGTTTGTTTTGTTTCACTATCAAGACCAAACAATCCATTATATTGGATTTATTTGACATATTTTTCAAGGCACCTTAATTTGCTGAACTTCTTTGATTCTTAATGTCATTTGGAACTAATCTCTTCTGCTAACATGAAAGTAAACTAAGAGCCAAGATTTTTATGGGAGACAGGAAACTGTATATTTAAAGGAGTGTTGTGTTATCTTTTACAGCAACAACAAAGGGAATATAGACCCAAATGACACAACTGATTTTTTAACTAGTTTCAAGTGTAAGTCTTCTTGGAATATTTATATGGTATCAGCAAGAGCATTAAAACCTGTTTGGAATCACAACTACAAAGCAGCATTACCAGCTACCCTAACTGGCCCAGAATTCTAGCAAGTCTCAGATGAGTTGGAAATTCATCAGAAGATATTTTGGAGAAGAAATTAGTAACACTTCTCCTTGTTTAACACTTTCCCTCTGGTTTATGTTTAGCAGTAGAAAAGTAGAAAAAGATTATTCTAGGCAATAATTTCAATTACATTCTTTATATATATATAAAAACAAGTTTTTATATACAAGAAATTATATTTCTAGACCATGATACCATTCTGTGTGACAGACCTCATTGGAACAGTTGCCTAAAGCAGTGCAGGAAGAAACATTATACTGTCCAGAGAATCTTCTTTCAATATTGGAAAAAAAATATTTCTTTAGATTAATTGGTCTCTAGGAACTGTTGAGAATGAATTAATTTCTGCAGTGCTATTAATACATTGATATAATAATTGTTTCTTGAGATATATGATTTGTGAAATAGATCTGAAAATGCAAGCTGAGCTCATTTAAGAAATATAGTTAACAGACGGCATATTGCTTCTACCAAAAAAAAAAAAAAAAAAAAAAAAGTATCAGTGAAAACAAGGGAAACATATTTCACAATGTTTATATTTTCTACCTCATAAAAGGATGGAGAAACAAGAGCATATAAACCCTCAAACATCCAAAATAAAGGGCAAGCTGTAATAAGTTAAAACCCAGTTTGCTTGTATCAGCACATGGCTTCAGTAGTTTAAAGTAATACAATGGACTCTGAGTGATCTGCCCTAGTTTTGGTCCTGCTCTGGCTGGGGAGTTGGACTCGATGATCTTTGGAGGTCCCTTCCAACCCCTAACATTCTGTGATTCTGTGACTCCTTCAAACTACACTATAGAGGGAAGGGAGTCCTTTGAAAAAACATTTGTGTTCTGTTGTTCCATATGCAAGGTAAGAATTTAGAAGTTTGGGAATAGCATTAGGGTAGTTTTCTCAGCTTCATTTTGCATGAGACAATTCTTGCAAGAACAAGTTCTGCTTCCTAAGGCTCACAACAAGCAGGAGAGAAAACAGTTTAGTCAAATTTCAGCAGCACTTCCATTTCACTGTCCTGTCTTTTGGTAACTTTCCTTTAATCCAAATGAATTCTTATCCCTTTATCTTAACAGAATAAAAGATACTTCTTCCATTCTTAAGCATTTGCGGTAATTTAAGCGTTCTTAAGGAAGAGTGCATTCTTATGCAGGGGGACCAGCATACTCCAAGTGCACCAAGGAAAATGCTTTTTTCAGGGACTGGGGGACAGGATTATGACTATAAACTGCAGAAGCTGTTCTGGGCGCCTGATGCCAAAAGTACAGAGGTGTCTGAGTACTGTTAGAAAGTCTTCACTGTCAAGAAAAACAAGGCACCTGAAACCTATTTATGCTGAGAATATTCACCCTCTTTATGCTCAGACAGCTCGCTTCCCTCTCCAGAACTGCATATCCTATTCCCTCACTGGAGTCATCAGATCAGATTCATCCATATTAGAAATATATACATACCTTAGCTAGGCTACCCCATCCACTGGCAGCAGCTCATCTTAAGAGTTTAAAAGAGATGATATGGACTGTTATGTGCACTGTTATGTGATGTGTGCTGCTATTGAGCAGCACGCAGTGGCTGACATAGATGCAGACATCTGAAATGGGAAGCGACACATCCAGCCTGCTCCTTTCCCACCTCTGGCCACAGTCTCATGAACTGATGTATGCTCAGCTGCCTGTGGAACATTACATGGACCAGCCTGACACAAACAGAATCAGTGACGGAGGGCAGCATTCTCACTGATGCTGCCAGGATCCTGTATGCACTCTCTGGGATAGGTGTGCTCTCCAGACATAGTCACTACAAAAAAGGAGATTATACTGCCTATGTGCAAGGACCAATTTTGCAAAGGCCTGTAAGAGATTTCCCCATGAGTAGGTCATGTTCTGACTCTAAAGTGCCTTTTCCTACCCATTCCTCCCTAGCATAATTTCAAATTCTAAGTTCAGAGCACCAGCCAGCAAGAGTCATTCAAAGAAAAGAGCACAGTTTTTTTTAAAAAAAAAAAACATGGACTAAATAACTCATTTTCTCTAGGCTTTCTTGGAAATGGCTGAATCTTCTCAGCCAAAAATTTCCAAAAAGTTCAGCCTGAGGCACAGCCAGGATATAAAATACTACCCTGAATAAGTGTTACAGTTCAGAAAATCATAAGAGGCTGAAAACTGGGGGTTAGAGCTGGCAACATTAAAAGTAGGGGTGACTATTAGTCTCAACATAAAATTTACATCATATCTAGGAAACATTTCAAGTCACAAAGACAAGTTAACTAAATATAAGGCAAGCTTACCCAGTTCCAAGTGTTTTTTGGAAACTTTCTACTGATACTCAGCAGTTCATCTGTTCTGTGGATATAAAACAATAGGGTAAGTTTTGCTGGAATTAAGGTCTTCGACACCCTTTTGCTTTCCTCTGAATTATACTCCGTGACCCTCATCCTGAGAGGTAGGTGGAATTTTTCACTGTTGCCAGCCTGCAGATGTTATTGATGCCAAACTTGTATGGGAAACACAGTAAACAACAGCATCAGCAACTGCAGCATTTGCCTGATAGTCAGAGAAGCACTTAGGGATAGATAAGTCAAAGCATAGACACATATTTATCTACATGTGTCTATGCTAGATAGAGAGTATTTCTATGTATATGTATAGTGTATATTTGATGTATTGAGAAGTCCAGCTGCTGGCACTGCAAACACTCTAGGAAGAGCTGGCAAAACAAAGATTACTGTTTTGTTGTACGAAAACCACGTTAAACTGAACATCCATGGCAATGCTAGTGGAAACTGTTGGTAAAAATCTTGCCATACAGCAACTCAATATGCTACCTAATAATAAGCACTTAAAATACTTGAGTTTATTATATATACAGTCTCAAAACTTCATATGCATTATAATGAAAACATTGCAATGATAGTATTTGCATCAGTTTAATTTCACCTTTTCAGCTTCTTTTGGATTAGTAGATTTTTCTATGTATTTACGTCATATACAAATTTTTATACCTTGTGTATACTTTCAATGCCACGTAAGTACAAGAGAATTTTGTAATCAAACCTTTGTGATTTAATTTTAACATTTATTTGCAGAGAGAGTGGGCCTATATACTCAAAGGAATACTTTCAATAAATATAATTGCATTTGTGGGCAAAACCCAGTATTAAATCCAAAAATTGCAATTTTTGTATAAATTGCAGAATATTCTGGCCCAAAGTATCTTCTGCCATCTAGTGGGCAGAATGTCTCATAGGTTGTCTTCAGGCAAGGTTCTCCCACGCTACTCTAAGCAGAAAATAAAAAATTCCTGCACTGTTGGAAAGCAAATTGCTATGCAATTAGCAACAAAATAGGTTCACTTCGGAAATCTTCTTTAATATAAGTATTTCTCTGGAAAAAAATTCATTAATATTGGATTCTATGAATGAAGACTAAATATTGGATGTGTTTAATACCATACCTTTATCTGTTGAAGTACTTCAAGGTATACGTAAAGCATATCAGGTACATACCAAAGACCCCTAATTTCAGGAAGCCTGAAGGAAGTACCCAAAACAATAGTTGCTGGTTCAAGGAAAAGCCTGTGATAGTTTGCTGTCAAAATGCAAAGGGCTAAAAGACAGTGTACCTGTATACTGTTGAAAACCTCTTCCAAATAATGGTACAGTTCTTTCAAAGTTCCTCCCAGTTATTTGTAGATTTTTACATTCAGGATGCCCAATTTCAAAAATATATTCTCCAATATACAATGAGATGAGACTTTTACAGCTTTTAGTCCAAATAAAATCAGAAGACATCGTAAGAGTACCATAGCTGGTCATTAGTTTTACTCTTAGCTGGGCTTCAAAGGCAGAAAAATCAGAACTGTCAGTCCTAAGATATGATATATTATTGTATTTACAGATACAGTCACAATCCTGACCTTGAAGTATACCTTGAAAAGCTGTGGTGGGTGCTTTTGTTGGAGGAAAGTGACAGGAATCTAAGAGAGCTCCTGCACTGTTCCTCCACATTCCCACAGTCAAGCAATAAAGGAAATTACAACTTAAATCCACAAAGACTGTGAACAGAGAAGGGCCAATGCTAGATCAAGGAGCCCTGAATTCAGCAGAAAAGAGGTCATTCTGATCCATATCCAAATATGAAAAATCACAGTTCAGACCTATCCAAACTGGACATTTTATTCACTGACCAGGTAGATGTTATTCTTCAGAAATCCCTCACTGATGTCAGAACTGGGCCAAATTCTGGCCACAAGAACTCACCCTCAGGATTAAGGCGTGAGAGACCCTGGTGTCACAGTAACAGCCATTAGGAAAGGGTTTGTGTTGTGGGTTGGCCCCAGCTGTCAGCTAAGCTCCCACACAGCTGCTTGCTTATTCCCCCCACACCAGTGGGACCAGGGAGGAAACAGGAGTAAGAAAGCTTATGAGTTGAGAAGAAGACAGGGAGATGAATTATCAAGCACTGTCATGGGCAAAACAGACTCAACCTAGAGAACTTATTTTATTGTCAATTAAAATTAACATTTAATTACTGATACAGGTATTGGGAAACAAAAAATATAATCAAAACACTTAGAGGAAAAGAAAAAAAACTCCTCTTTTCCCAGGCTCAACTTCACTTCGGGCACCTCTCACCTATATCTGGTCTCCATTTCACTCCTTCCCTCCACTCACTTCTTCTCCTCCTTCCTTGTTCTTATCAGAGGTCACATCAGTTCCTTTGGTGAGGTGACAGGTGACACCGAGGATTGGGGTCAGTGCATAGTGATTCCTCTAATGCTGCTTTTTCCTACTCTTACTTTTCCCACACTCCAGCATGTGTGGAGATTGCAGTCCCTCTGGGGATGTGTCTGCTCTGCCATGGAGCACCTCTTACTCCTCTGACCTTGCTATTCCCTCTGTGGTTCCCACCTCAATTCTAGCCTCCTCTCTCTCTTTCCATGTGTGTCCCCCAGTGGTTTTGCTCTTTCTTCCCCAGAGGCACCACCACCATGGCTGCTGGGCTCAGCTGTGGTCTGTGATGGGTTGGTTGGAGCCGAGTGGAACTGGCTGCATCTGGCACAGGGCAGTCCTGGCATCTCCTCACAGAGGTCACCCGCTGCCAGCACCTGGGCACCTACACAGAGGATAGCTTGGAGTCCAAAGGAGGTAATTAGCATTACATTTTAATTAGTTATTTCTTATAATACTGAAAGTAGCAGTAAAAGAAATATACTACATAAATATACTACATTGGAGGATTATTTTTTAAAGTAAAAATAAAAATAATACTAGAGTAAGGTTATCTACGCATATGTTTGTTGCATTATTTGTTTTCCCTCCACAGGGTCCCTTGTAACTAAAAACATCAGGGAAATATTTATTTACTGTTCCTGTCTGGCTCAATCCCACCTTTTTTCAAGTGACACAATGGTATAAGAATTTACACTAAATCTAGCAAACAAATGTAAAAACCACAATAAAATCAAATACATTCAAAGAACTAATTTACACTGAGTGATAAAATATCTCTGTTTTGGGTATGAAAGCAGTATCCAGCCCTCCCCTTGCCTCTGTGGCCTTCTTGTGAACTCTCACTAATCCTGAAACGAAGACAAGAAAAACACCTGAAACTCCCATTTCTGAACTTTTGTCTTTATGTCCCTCTATATGCCATAGCTGTTCCTTCCAGGAGCAATCCCATTTCAGATGGCCAGGTAGGGCTGAGAGGCAAGTGGATTCACTGGAGGCAACGGGAAAATTATAGAGTACTTTGGGTTGGAAGGGACCTTTAAAGGTCACCTAGTCCAACACCCCTGCAGTGAGCAGGGACATTTTAAACTAGATCACAGTTCCTTCCACCTGACGTTGAATGTTTCCAGGGATGGATCAGCTACCTCCTCTCTGGGTGTTGTGGGTCAGTGGTGCACCACACTCACTGTAAAAAAATTTCTTCCTTATATCTAATCTCAAGCTACCCTCTTTCACTTTGAAACCATTACCCCTTGTCCTGTCACAACAGGCCCTGCTAAAAAGTCTGTCCCCATCTTTCTTATATGACCCCTGTAAGTACTGAAATGCCACGGTAAGGTCTCCCCGGGAGTCTTCTCCAAGCTGAACTTCCCCAACAGTCCCAGAATTTCTTCATATGAGAGGTGTTTCCAGCCCTCTGACCATTTTTGTGGTGTTCCTCTGGACCCACTCCAACAGGTTTAAGTCTTTCCTGTGCTGATAGCTTCAGACATGGACACAGCAGTCCAGTTAGGGTCTCATGAGAATGGAGTAGAGCAGCAGAAGCACCTCCCTAGACCTACTGACCACACTTCTTTTGAGGCAGCCCAGAATACAGTTGGACTGTGAGCACACATTGCTGTCTCATGTCCAGCTTTTCATTCACCAGTATTTCCAAGTCCTTCTTGGCAGGACTGCTCTAAATCCCTTCATCCCCCAGCCTGTATTGATACCAGGGGTTGCCCCGATGCAAGTGCAGGACCAAGGCCTTGGCCTTGTTGAATCTCATGAGGTTTGCATGGGTCCACTTCTCAAGCTTGTCCAGGTTCCTCTGGGCTTTTGTTAGCATCAAAAGCTAGCAGTTAACATTCAGGTGAGGATTAGCCGATAGCCCTGCATGCCAAATGGCAAGAAGAGATGAATCAAACTGTTCTATATTCGCATCTGAACTTCACATCATATACTTCTCCAAACAGAAAATGAGAGGAGAAAAAGGAAGGGACAGCCAAAGTTGCATTAGCTTAGGTCTCAAAGCTGCTGTCCTCCCAAGTCACACAGGAAGGTACATTTTCCACTAAGGAACTTCTCAAGCAATTTACAGTTACTGTCCTTTACAGATGTAACATTATAGAGAACACCCAATTTGTTAGCGGAGCTCAAGCCTACAGACTTGTTCAGAGCATACTTATAGCCAAAGGTCAGCACAGAAATATCTGAGAGGTTCATCTGGCATGTGAATACCTGCTACAGCTGGTACAGCTCATGCTTGGTTTATAGCAGAGACCCAACTGCCAATCTTCCACATCCACAGTTCGGTGTTTACTACTATTTGCTATTTTTCACTGGCTGAAAAAACCTAGACATTAGCTACCTAAGCAGCTGGCCTGAATTAGGATTTTAACTCCAGAAGAAATATAGATGAGGAGAGATCCAGATCTGGCACAAGCACAGCAGATTAGGAACAGCACTGCAATATTAAAGTTCTTTACTAACACAGACCAAGATGAATCTACAGCTAACTCTACTACTTAAACACAAAAGGGAATCCCAGTCCAACATTAAGCCTGCAGAAACATTACTATTCTTTTTTAATATTATTAGACTCATTAAGACTTTTATTTGGTTGAAAATCCAAAAAAATGAACCGAACTACCTTGCCATTTAAGGCTGATTACTAATCTTTGACAGAGAAGCACAAATAGCTGCTATTCACTGAAAACATAATGAAGTGAGTAGATTAAAACCATTTTCCCCATGAAAAATATGTAGGAACAAAATAATCATAACAACAATTAAAACAACAAAAGACTAGAAAGAATAAAAACAATTAGTTTATTCCAAGAACTGGAAGTTTTTTCAATTTATGCAATAAGATTCTGGATGGACATGTCATTTCAATTTTCCATGTCTCTGAGACCATTGTTAAAGGTAGGTGTTGCAACCATGTGTGATATTTTGCAAAGCTTCATAAGAATTTTAAAATTTATTAAAAATTACCAAAAATAAAAGGGTGGAAACAGAAATCATGACTTCATGGCTTCCAGCCTTAGCCTCTGTCCCAGATGAAAAGACTGTTCAGTGAGAAAGCAAAGTGCATCAGTTTGTCTTTTGATTAACTTGCTATGATTGCAAATATACTGGAAAAACACAGACTGCTGTCTTATTTCAAAATTACTATGTGATCATAGAACTAGTGATAATGTTGCAAATCAGCCTGATGAGGAAGCAGAAATAAACATCTATACTTGATGTTAAAACTGACATTTTTTCTTGATTATTTTGCCTAATCAGACAGCTTTAGTTTGTTGTTGTTGTTTTTTAACTTACATTTATAATTAAACAACTCTCTAATTTGTAGCATGTTTTGATTTGGTTTTTTCCTTATTTTCCTGACTCATTAGCAATCAGGTGTAAAGTGTTTAACAGGGATAAGATAAATCTGTCATAGTGAGATGGGGATCTAGACAGTCTTCCTTCTTTCATTAGAAGGTACAAATATTCACTGTTTTCCCCACGCTTGTGCAAGCCTATCTTTATACCCTCGCACACAGCAGGGACTATCTTCCCTTGAAGTTTTAGTTAGCCCAAAACAGAATGTAGAAAAATCAAAGCAACTCTAGCTTTTGCAACATGTGCCAAAACATTCCTCTATGTGGAAAACTACTTTTAAGGATCAGCTTTCTACTGCAGTGAGCAACTTCAGGCTGAAAAATGGGAAGTGTTTTAAAATACAATTCACTAGAAGGCTACAATATTTTTTGTAAAGGGATCATAAGAACCATTTTGTAGGTTTTTATTTGTGCAGTGCTTACTTTAGCATAAATAAAATAAATAGTAATAATGACTCTAAACAATAGCATAGACTGATCTTTAAGCTCCACAAGAGTCATACCGAGTATGGTCATAACTCGGTCATAACAGTATTTTTAATTACATTCTCTTTTTAATTACCATTTAATCAAACAAATGTCTTCTATAATACTGCCCACATCCTCTTAAGCAATCAGTACATTTTTTTAATATGCAACCTTACCAAAAAGGTCACAACAAAAGTAAGCCATTAAGTTATCACAGATAAGCCTGGAAGTAATTATGTAAAGGCAAACAAATCCTGACAGAGGAATTAAACAAATAAAAGTTCATTGTTAGAAGGACTAGAGCCTGACCCAATAACCTCATGTGTTTGTTCCTCAGATTCCATGAGAAGAGAAAAAGAGGTCCTCAGGAACCGAAGATAAGAAAGATTAGTATTAAACATGTTTATTAGCATGGCAGTCCTTCATGACAAAGGAGAGTTGGACCATGTTGTACTAGACACTGCAGAGGCAGAGAGTAGCAAACACTACCATTGTCAGAAAGTCACTATACTAGTTTACCTAAAATGTACCCAAGCATCTGTTAAAAAAGGCAAGTTTAAATATTTTTTTTTTTAACTATCCTAATGCAGTTTTTAACACATTCAGAACAAATCCCCAAATTAAGGTTGAAACAGGGACTGCTCCATTTCTCAACAGACTGAATGTAATTGTGGGTTGGTGTAGGCTGGGTTGCAGGGAGTAGTGTGGGTTTTGTTCGCATTTAAGACACTTTATATATTTATTTCCACTTCAGAGAAATAATACCATGATCACCCTTGATCAACCCTTAAGGAAGAGCTGAAGACATATCCTAAAGAGCTAATTGCTTATTATGAGACCAAATGAAAGTAACTATTCAAAATCTGCTGGAAACCACACCTTTTTTTATTTTTTTTTTTTTTTTTTTTTTTTTTTTTTTGACACGGATGAAATTTAATCAAACTAGACATTGGGAATCAAACTTGACATTGGGAATCAAACTTTTACATAAAACCAGTGAAACATCCCCTAAAAGCTACAAAATCTTGGATGTCTGTTTTTGAATTTGCCTTTGCACAAGATACAACCAGCAAGGATACTGCACCTCAGTGCAGTGCCTGTCTTACTATTATAAGCACAGTTATTTTTTTAAGATGATGTTGACTTTCCTCTCCTAGCTTACAGATAAAACAAGAGGGAGATTTCAGTCACACAGGGAACTAATAGGCCCTAAATTTAACTAGCGGCTGTAACAATTCAAATGTATTTTTTCCATTGCATGAACCCACAAAGGTCCAGAAAACCTTACAACACACTTGCATTGAAAGTTATAATAGGTTTGAGTTCACTGAGGTCAATAGGTTGATTCCAGGAAGCTCATTTCAAACGATGGAAGATTTTCTGCAAAAGGACATTAGATTTTAACTAGTACACAAAGAAATTCAAAATGTTGTACACCAGATGGCAATATATTCTTAAAAATGTCTGAATGAACTGTTTCATGGAGATCATTAGATCATTGCTTCTTATTTCTGACTAGTTCATCTATAGGATTGTATTGATTAATCCATCAGTGAGACCAATCCAGAAGATACTGATCCAATTGCTCTCATGAGCACATCTGACTCTCTGCCGGAAACTTTCCACAGAGACCTTCATTTCAACGGGATAGAGTTTCAACTTCCTGTTTTAAAGGACAATTTTTAATATTATGTACTCAAAGTGCTTAAATTGAGATTTCAGATTTATATGAGTAGTTGTATTGTAGGGACTTTTCATCTAAGAATTTCTAAAACAGGCTAATGAAGAAGGATGTTCGAAACAAAAGATGTAGTAAAACAGCATTAGTGTTCATCTGCAAGTCAGGGGTTCATCTGACAACAATCAACCTTGTATGAAACCTTGTCATCTCTAAAAAGTTGTCAAAGAAAGGTGTCTAGCACTGTTCAACAGAAGAGACCAAAGCATACATGAAAAACATCTCCTTCTGGGTAAAAAAAAATAATCTTGAATTTATTTATTAGATTTTTCTTCTCAGCAGTAACACAGCTAACAGCTAAGCCACACTGGTGCAAGCTTTGCATGGTGGTTGTGCTTTAAAATCTTAGAAATAGAGGCTTAAACCTAAAAATCATGTAAGTATTGAGCAAACAACCATGATCATTAAAACTGTTTATCACAGGAATTCCTTTCTTCATCTCCATGCAGTGAATTGGTTTTAGCCTTATTCTTCAGTGAGGAAGAAAACTGAAATGAGTCTTCAAACACAATAATGAAAACTACACCCTTGCCAATGGAGTGAAATCCAAATAAATGTTTGTTCCAGCTACTGAGGTTTCATGATCCCAGACACAAACACTTCCTTACGGTTCATGTGATCTTTGTCTCCCAGCAGCAGGTACTTATGTGTCAACAGATGTTCAGTGTGGATCCAAGCTCTCTTCCAGGGTCTTAATCAGATCTCAGCTTTCTATAGTGGTGGCTGGGAAACTTCCTAATTGTATCTTCCAAAGGTCCCATCTTAGTCACCCAGCTGGAAGACAGTATTAATCCTGCTTATCACAACAGCTCTATTTCAGTTCAGTTTCAGGTTCTTGTCTTCCACTACCTGTCATCAGCTCCACTCAGCTAGACCACAGCCTTGCTTGCCACAGATTTGCAGCTTGTTCTTACATCTAGGGGTGTCTATTTACCTCTTTTTCAGTAGATAATCATGGCTATAGGCATGTGGAGGGTTGTTGTCCACACTGTTTACTAGCTATGTTGCTCCTGATATGACTTGATGTGATAGTAGAGTACCAGTCAGCCTAGGAACGCTGCAACAGATTGCATGGATGGGACCCCAGCAGTTCTTTCTATCACAGCATGAAACACTTCTATGTTGTGTGAAATTACCCTTCAACAAATAAAATAATAGTAAAATTTCTGATAAGAGTGACAAGGTACCTTTCAAAATATATCAGGTACCCTTCAAATAATTTTGTGAATAATCTAAGTCAGGATTATGTCTTGAAATTCATCTTTCTTTCAGAAGTAGTCCATTCCAGGAGCAAGATACCAGGAACTACTGTTAAGGTCCTGATGTACATCTCTCAAGTCGTGACACATTTATAGGAGCAACAGTTTACAAAAAAACCCAACAACCCATACCTGAAAAATTAAAAGCTATGCACAAAGATATCCACTGCTTAAAAACAAAACCAAAAAAACCCAAACCCACATCCCCTAGCAAAACTAGATTTTTTCAAAAGCCTATTTATTTTCCTCCATTTTTAGAATATATTAACAAACATGATGTTTTTCTTACTGCTTCTCCCTCAATAATTCTCAATTATTAAAAAATTGGGCTCAGAAAGTGAGTCATATGGGATGCCAATGCAAGTCCTGATTCTTCCTGCTTACTTAGGTCAATAAACAAATAACTTCATGTTTCACTGATATGAGGAATTATGTCTTACTATTATTGGCCTAAGAATGCATTTACAAAATAAATTATATGTGCCTGGACATTGGAAACTACATATTGTTTTCAGCTGATGTATATATATGTTGTCCATATGGCTAGAAGTTTTAAGCTTGTCCTGAACACTTACAAATATTTTCCAATAAATCCTCTGTTATCCATGCTCCCTACTCTTCCTAATACATGGATTTCTTGATTTTTATTTTAAATCTCAAGATTTTTCAAGTGTCAATTATACATACCACTCTCTCTATGCTGCATTTTTAAGGGATTTTGGATACGTTTTTGTCTTTAGATGTGCAAAGAGAACTCTACCAAGCCTCAAGGGGAGCCCAGCTTCTGTTTTCACAGAATAACAAGTTAAATTGCTCATAGATTTTATTTTAATAGGACAATATGCATTGTAATATGTATTTATCATCTAGATTATTTTCCAAGCATGGAAATAAACATACATTAACATAAATTGAAAAAAAACAAGGTATGTGCAGCAAGCATTGTGTGCAAATTCAATATAAATCCACTGATTGTGAAGGGCATACAAAGTCTAGGTCAAAGAAATAACATTTGTGTCTATTTTTAACCCCAGTTTAACCCCTTTGTCCTCACATACTTGCAGCAGCCCAAAATAAAATTTTACCGCTTATATAAAAGAGCCAGGGTCCAAACCAATTATATTTTTCTCCCATTTTGCAAAAAATCTGACCTGATAACGTTTTTCATCTACCCCTAAGAAGCATAGCCAACGCTACAGGTATACTGATATACTGATTAAAATATTCTATAATCTGCAGCATATTTTTATTATGCTATATTTATGCTATTTATTTATTTTATTTATTACCTTTGTGGCTATGGGTAGGAAATTTCTGAGTCTTAACCTAAGTCACTTCATTACTTATTACAGTTCAATCATAAAGACAGGGAGCTTATCTCAGACGGCAAAACCTGGCTGGGACCCTGCTTAAAAATGTTGGCAGCTGGTTCTTAATGCCATTGCTGCTGACATAGCTTATGTCAATAAGATCTAGCTGGTCAAAATTTTTCCTACTGGATTTCTTTATTAATGTTGGGTTACAATTCCCTATATCCTTATTTTGCTGTGTAAGTAAAAAGCTCAAGTTCTAAGTAATTAGCAATTCCAATTAAATCAGCATATCCGGTAAAGAGTTTATTACCAAATAAAACATCTTGAGTAACAGAAGGACTGTTCCTGATGCTCAGGGGCATGGTTTGATAATGATATCCTGTGAGGCTGCTGCTAGTTCTGAGCTCTTGGCCAGAAAAAAATGACCCTGAAGTCTGTGACACATTAAGTACATCTTGTGGGTCAGACAACAACGTTTCTATGTTGCAAATGCAAATGTTTAGTGCATAATATATTAACTGTACATTGTTAAACACAGAGCAATGGGAACTTGCATCTAACCATGTATGGCAATTCTGAGTTTATATTTCAGTTCATTTGCAGGAAGAACCTACAATAAACACTTATCCACTTTGTTAAATATCATCAATAAATGAACTAGCAGAGCAGTTGCTATTTAAGTGTATAATGTTCTTACATATAGTCTCACAACAGAACAAAGTCAAATAAACTTGGGGCCACTAAACACTTCTCTTGTCTCCTGTCACTCTTCTCACTGATGCCCACATATAACCACATTGGCCTACTGCTGGGAATACCTATCGTCCAGGGTGTGATTGCTTCCCAGCACAGTACAGAAATCAGTGTTATCACTCAGCAGAGAACGCACTTTGCTCATAACAAGTATTTAAGAATCAACGAAAGGAAGTACTTTTTCACACAACACATAATTACTTTTTGGAACTCATTGCCACAGGATGTTGTTAAGGCCAAAAGCATAAACAGAGTTAAAGAAGAGACTAGAGAAATTCGTGGAGAAAGGGTCCACCAGTGGCTATTAAAATATGATGGTCCAGATGCTGCTTCTAGTTCAGGAAATCCCTAAGCCATTGATTGCCAAAATCTGAGGAGAGGAATGGACATATAACAGCAAGATAAGGCTCACTACTGGTGTGTTACTCTTTTGTCTGGATACTTATGAAAAAAAATAAAAATCAGTGTTATATGGTATATTGTAAGTCCTACCCGCAAACTTTTCATCTCAAGGTAACTAAAGTTGGGCAAAGAGCTCATAAAGTTGGTGGAAATAAGCAGATCAACGGAAGACAGATTTTTTTTTAACGCCTCACGGCTGCAGCATCAGCTCTTCTTTTATAAAATATCTATCCAAGACACAAATGCAGGAGATCCAACTGCACTAAACTCTGTTCACAGAGCTATGTGCTATTGTAACCTATAAATACCACATAACCTATTAAAATAAATGCAGCTGAATGAAATCTGTAGTGAAGCATAATGAACACTTAACACTCAAGGCAGATTTAAGGTCACATAAACCCCAAATAATCCAAAACCTAGAGTCAATCCAGCTGTTTAAATGCAATCAATACATGCCATGAAATAAAGCAAGGGAAAAACCACCCTTAAAACCAATAAGAAACACAGTTGTTTACATTTGATAGTCAAAACGTACATTTTGAGTTACTGTTCATTTCCAGTCACATGCCATAAAGTCACATCTGCACCAAATGTTCTACTCCCTCTCTTTGAACTCATTTAAAATGTTTCCTTGGTCTTTTTAAAGGAGTGTAAAAATGAACTGAGACAACTAATTCAAGATCTGTTTTGTTTCTTGCCAAGATTCCTTTCCAGATTATTAAGAGGGCCTCAAAATTTAGCTAAACAAATAAGTGTTGGAAAAAAATTAGCAATTCATTTGAAAAAAAGATGCTTCTTGGCAAAAAGGAAATCAATAGGAGACAAAGGCAATAACTGAAGTACTTCCTTATAGAAATATGCATGCATGAATGTCAACACTGATTCCTTATAGTCAGCATGTGTGATATGAAATTGTATTAACTCTTTGTGTGTTGTACAATATATATGGCAAACCAGTATAGACAAAACCATTCGGAAAAGTCACTGCTGGGTCATTACTTAACCTTTTTTTGTTCAGTAAAACATCTTCGTGGCACTCCTGAGAGAGCTGGAGAGTCTATAAAGTATAGAAATAAAAATCTCTCTTGTTAATAAGTTATTGCCCATTTGGGAAACTCTAAACATGAACACAAAGCATCAGTATAGGAAGACTACAATGCTTGGCCAAAAAAAAAACACCACATGCATATGGGATTGCTTTCTGGATTGACTCTGACTTCAGTATATTTATTTCCGAATTTGAAAATTTCTAGCCAGTAATAGTCCAAAACCACAATTTCATTTTTGAATATTACATCAGAAGTGTTTTATATACCGCCCAAATTACAGTATGTTATAAATGAAAATAAATCAATTAGAAAGCCCTGAAGACCAAACATATTACAAATGGCTCAGTCCTAAACTTTTTGCTTGTAGTTTCACTGAGTTCCATAAGGCAGTTCATATGTTTAAGTGCAAAGACTCAGAATACCCTGGGGAAAACAAAGCATGGATAATTGTTTCTAACATATCATTTACATGTTGTGAGCTATTCCCAGCTGGCCACAGAGAAGTCTGCACTAATTAATGCCTTCAGGAACAGAGAGGTGAGGAGTCTGGATACCAACCTGGCATTCAGGGAGTACAGAATGCTAAGACTTGCTTGAGACTGTAAAAAATAATTTTTAAAAAAAATAAATACATTAATTTACTAAGTAATGAAAATTACTGCAATTGTCCATGTCAGACAACCAATTTGTCAATACAAAGGAAACTCTTTTAGAGGAAATGCAAGACTGAAACTATTTTAGGAAAATAACTACCCCGGTGCCTGGAGGGGTCAGTGATCGCACCATTCCATGTGCACAAGGCAGACGGCTGCAGTCTTCATGCCGTAGCTCCCTCACACTTTTACATTCCACAGCTTACATCCCCGCCTGACTCAGAAGGAAATATTTGATTAAACTTTAAGTCAATTCACTCCTTAATATTTAGCAATGGCAGTACTTCGGGGAAACCACACATATGTTACTAAGATGAATATCTGCTAAGATACTTCCATATCATTTTACATTGATTTTAAAAGAACTTCTACTTAAAGTAAAAGCCCATCACTTTCTAGTCCTCCAGCAATCATAATTGCCTGATGTAAGCCCATTGGAGTCTGCTGGAGTCTTTCCAACTGTTTTAATATGTCTGGGGATCAAATATATCAACCAAACTGACTAGGTAGTAACACTAGGGCAGATTGCCTAGGACTCCAGATGAGCTTCCCATCAGTTTCCCACAGCCCTTCTCCCCAAACAGCTCTCTCATTAAGAAACAGCAACAGCTATAACTCCACTGACTTTGTATAAGGCAGTAAGGCTTGTGACTGCTGTGCTTACACTGTGAGTTGAAAGCTTCCTCTTGATAAATGTTTGAAGGATAGCAGCTTAATTATTTTCCAGGGGCTTATGTTAAGAGTAGAGATGAAGACATGGGAATAAAATATATGTCAGAAAGTAAACACGTTTTATGTAATTGTGTTTCTCAAATAATACATCTCTCCAAAATAAAGGAAAACATTTTCATTCTTTTCACTAATACAAATGGTTCAATTCACTTGTCCTCACATAGGCATCTAGTGCCACTTGGGATATGCAGAAGCCATTGTGTAGTCTGGGAAGCAGAGAAGTATTCTCCCTTTTCTAATAAATAATTCATTTAAGATAATCCAATTTTGAATTGCAAAGCACAAATGTCAGAGTAAAGTTTAAGTAAGTAACATTATCAAAAATAGGTAATATCATCATAAGTACCATTAATTTAACATTGACATTTCCTAAGACACATGCTGGAATAAAACTGAAGTTCTGGCCACATATACTTTCCAGCATATTAGTGCTGAACCTGAAAGAGAATTTCAACACAGGTGAAAATGTAAACTGCTCTAGAGAATAGAAAATTTCTCTCATTGCTGGGCTTACATGGCCAAGTATTACATTTTTACCTGAGTAGTTGCTGTGTTCACATAAAACAGCAGATCAGGTAGTGTCTTCAACAATTACTAATACAGGATCACAGAATTTCCTAGACTGCAAAAGACCTTTAAGATCATCAGTTCTGATCATTAACCTAACACTGACAAGACCTCCACTAAATCATATCCCTAAGCACTAAATACAGTTTAATTGCACCTTCAAGAAATCCTCAGTTAATTACTGAGGGCTTACAGTTAAGGAAAGTCATCTAATGTACAGTTTGGTTGTATGTGAATAACAAGGTAGTGTAATGTTCACTAACAGGGAAAAAAAATAATAAATTATGAAATTTTTCATCCTGATGGGGCTCCATATAAATATTATGCCTATATGTAACCCTGTATGCATCTGTAAATCTCTTCCAAAAGTTGTCCTAATAAGATTAAATGTCATTGAATATTAGGCTTCTAAAAGTTACTATCCCTTTTGTGAGGAAATGTTTTTTTTAAATATTGAAAGTATTTATTAATTACCATCCCAAAGCCTGAAAATGCAATTATGTAAGATATTTTCAAAGAACTAGACCTGTCATCCTCTCGATTTAAACTGAAATAGCTGTTAGGATCTCACACTACAATCATTCTCGCAAATGCCACTGGTCAACATCAACAAAATCACTAAATAAATATTGCATCTATATCTGAGAAAACAATTTTTCATGGGTAACTTGCAAAGCAAACTGAGAGATAAAGGTTGCATTAAAAAAGTATCTTAAGAACTTTCCATTGTCTTAAGTCTGCTTCTGATTTAAATTGTGTTGTCAAAGAAGCCTGATCTTGCAAACTGACTTAAATCAGCAGACAAGAATTAATTTATCACTTCCTATACTACCTTTGTGATCTTTTATGTGTCCTTTGGACCAGCTATGTCTTCCCTCTACACTAGCAGCACCCTTCAGTGTGTACTGGCCCCAGCTCCATAGGTCCTTGTGCATGCTCACATCCAAGCAGCTCCATTTCACTTACACTAAACACATCGTGGATTTTTACAGAGACTACATTTTAGATTTCTGGAGTCTATTCATTATTTCAGCAACTGTTTTCAGGCTAAATGGAAAAACTCCAGTGAGAAGTCGTGCAGCAACATACCCATAGCTGACAAATACAGACTTGTGCAATTGCACACCCTCCTTCAGATGTAGACCTTTAGTCAAATTGTCTTTTGCTGGTCTATGTGACCTCTCTCTGAGCAAGAAACGTTTTAACATGCAAGAGGTAAACCATTCCAAATGCTGCGTGTGAGAGAACTACATGTTCCACTCCAAAATTGATCTCAGATGTGTTCTAGCATGTGTGCTACATTCTTTCTAGATAATGTAGGAGGATCATGGAGAGATTCATACAGTCAGAGCAGGTGTACAATACATATGCTTGCCTCTATAGGCACATAACAACCCAGGATCACATCATCTCTGTTTACCAGAAAACTATTATATTGCAATGGATCTCTGAACCTTGTTAATTTTGTAATGTAGAATGGAAGAAAATGACTCCTCTCACTCTTTGCTTCATGGAAATAGGCAAAACCAGCTAATACTATTAGATAAGCTAAGCATATATTTCTTTTTTTTTTTTTTTTCTTTTCCATAAGCATATGCATTCATCAGCTTTAGATTCCAGTTACATACACCCATTCAATTAGGATATAAAACTAGAAACAAAACTCATACAAATCAAATAAATTCTGGCTGAATAAAAGTAAGTTTTATATAAATACTGTCCCAAAATACAATTATTCTAAGGTTTAAACCAAGTCCAGTTTCCAGGGTACTTAAAACTTGGCCCCAACTTGTTGAAATGTGACCAAGAATCACCAAGACATTGGCAAAACCTAGGGAACCTGGCCTGAAAATATAACAAAAGCCAAAGCCCAGAGGCATTCACATTGTCAAGGTGTCAGTATGTTTTAATGTCACTGAGATAATGACTGCCTGTCCCCCACCACTTGTTTTCTTTAACATATTGTATACACCTGAAAAGCATTAACAGAAAAGGATTGCTGAATGTTATAATAAAATATAATGCTTAATCAAAACAGGGTAAAAGCATTCATATGATAAAAACAGGATTTCTTGCAGTTATGCTTATTTTGGTAATGAATGAGAGTGCCATGTTTGAAATATAGGAAAATAGCACATCTGGGATCCGAGTTACTTCTCCATGCACAGTACTTTTTATAGAAGTTTTGGTTCTGTTGGTTCCCCCAACTCCTCCTCACATGCCTCTGACTGACATGCCCAAAGCAGCTGCCTGCTGCAAATCAGATGACTCAGATGTCTTCGTTGTATGACACAAAACAGATGGACATAGAAATCTCATTTTCTGTAGGTGTGAATTCTGTTAGTCAGGTACTTGCATTACTACCCTGTTAATATCTAAGCAGGTCATGAAGACACAGTGTAGCTTTAGTAGTGACTAGGTCTGACGATGTCTAGCGATTAAATGGCACTTTTTAATCCTTAGATTAAAAAAACCCATCGTAGTTAAGTACATCAATCCCAGGCTAAAGAGAGGAAAGTAAAGGGGACTTTACTTTTTCCAGAGTGGAAATTTAACCAGAATGTCTGAAGGTAAAATTATGCACTAGTCATGGAAATTGCCTGGTTAGGGATATGTTGAGAAATGTATATATCTAAGTAGACACGCAATTTAAAATAGGCCAGTAGTCAGAAGAACTGGCTGGACAGAAGTCCCAGTAATTTGGAAAAGGAATGGAGTCATTTTAGTGTCAATTATTAACATAAAGAATCGCCTTCACCATTTTGTCTTTACATATCCTTGCACATCCTTGAACAAAGATATGAAGTCACTTTAATGCAAGAAGAGATAACATAGTATCTTCATTTTGGACAGACATAACAAAAGGAAGATGTGCTAGAGGTCTATAAAATATGAAATATGTGGAGAAATTTAGTAGAGAAGCACTATTCACTGTCTTCCTTCATATAATAATCAGGGAATACCCAATTTATTTACCAGGAAGAAAGTTTAAAACAGAAAAAGGAAGCAATTTTTCACACATAATTAAATCTCATGCAAAATTAAATTGTGGGACTCATTATCACAGGATGCTGTGGAGGTCAAAAGTCCAAATGGTTCCAAAAGGCATCAAAAAATTCTCACGGAGACTATCTCTGTCTGAGGCTACATAGTGTGATAGTCCAGATGAGGCCCACAGTTCAGGAAATGCTTACAACAACTGAATGTTGTAAGTGAAGGACTCATTCCAGGGAAGTGAGCAGGATAAGCATACTCTATTTCTATAAAATGTATATGAAGTGCCTGATACTGGTCACTGCAAGGCACCAAAATACCAGGCATGATGGACAGATGTTCCAATTCAATATCGCATTACTTATGTTCTTTTCTGCTTGCTATTTATATGCATGAAAAGTAAATACTGAGTGATTGCCATTTTGACTTGGTAGATTCTTAAAAATAAATCAAATTCCATAAAAGGCAATACAAGGTGCACAGTAATGATCAGATGCTCTCTGGAGCACCATGACTATCAGAGCGAAGAGTTCCAGTTTTCCTATTGCTTACAGTTTTCCTATTGTTTTCAAAAGGAAAAAGCTATGTTCCTTTTATAGTCCTCAAAAGCAGCACATTTTGAATGACTTCTGTATTTCTCTGCCTAATCCGCATAACCAGCTTCCAAAAGTATTGTATGTATTTTTCACTCTAGTAGTAAGGATTTGACAAGTTATCTGTATCATCATGGATTGCAACATGCAAATAATTTTCTTTAAAAGCAAGTTTTCCTCAAAGAACCTGATGACATTTATGAAATACTGATGCATGTTGGAGAACACCAAAAAAAATTCAAAAGAAACAGACTTTGCTGCATATTGTCATTACTGCACAGTGTTTCAACTGCAAAGGAGTACAATTACATGTTTAAAAAAGACAGCGTATGTGAATTTAGAGCACATCATGTTAAAATACAGCCCAAGGCTATAATAATGTGTCTTAGTAAGGAAATTTCCAGTTCTCTTTACTATGTTTACAGAAAGAAGTGCTATGTTTTAACATCAGGCAGAAAAGTTTCCGTAGGCAATGACCATAGCAACAAATAACAAGATGCATTTTGGTAGCCAACACATATGGTAGTTCCATTAGCCCGGAATTTTCAAGCAAGAATCCCCAAAGATCAGCTGCACACAGGAGCTGCTTAATTTTGTGTCAGCTACATGTACTTTTTTTCCAACTCAAACTGTGCAATTAATTTGGCCAGAAATTAGATAGTTCCTGGCAATTTTACATGCTTGAAAGAACATATGCTAAGTAACTTTCTAGTTCATTTTGTCCTCAACATATTTGAAAAGTAAAGAAAAAAAAAAAAGGAGGAAAAGTAGCAAAGATTAGAATAAATTGCAATAAAATAGCCTGCAGTGTAATAGCTATTAACCAATTCTGAGGACTGAGGTTATTAACAAGTTCTGAGAACTTGGATGCCCAGGGAGTTGGTGGAGACCCCATCCTTGAAGGCATTCAAGGTTATGCTTGATGAGGCTCTGAGCAATCTGATCTAGCTGAGGATGTCCCTGCTTACTGCAGGGGGATTGGACTAGATGACATTTGGAGGTCCCTTTCCACTCAAACCATTCTATGATTCTATAACTGGTTCAACCAGCAAACATGAACATGCTCCAAATTAATTTGTACAAGCTCACAAAATACAGATGTGTGTAGCAGATCACATACCCTGAGGTTGTTTTGATGCAGAGTATGGGAATGTGTGGTGTGTATGCAACCCTTCTAGGTTGTTTATTACTTGCCCAGGGCTAGGCTCAGTCTAGCTCTTCCTATTTTTCCTCTTGTCTTCCCTCCTTCAAGAATATCACAGCTAGAAAATCAGATTCATGTGGAGGAACTGTGCCCTCCAGCAGTGCAAAAGGTCAATAAGGTAAGGCTTTCCCAATCTATCATCTCTGCTATTTCTGCCTTGATTGGTGCACTGGTCATAAGTGGCTTTATAACAGTAACTCAGCTTGCCTGTTCCTACCCTCATCTGCTGCTCCTGGGTATCTGTTCTGCTTTGGTTTCTGGTCCTTTCCACATCATGCTTTTAACATATCCAGTGTTGCTGCCTCTTCACCAAATGACAGGAATCTATAAAACATCTGTAAAAATATACCTTTTGAGTACAGAAGATTAATAGAAAAGAATAGCTTCTGCCATCGCATGAAATAAAAAGTACTGTCCATAATCAAAGAGCCCTAATAAAGAGCCTCATGGGTCAGCAAACTGGTATAACTTCAAAGTTGGCCCTTCTCTGAGCAGAGATCAGAAGACTTCCAAAGGTCCTTTCTAATCTAAATTATTCTATGTTTCTCTGTCTTGCAAGGACATTCTGGTTACTAATATTCGCTAAAACTCCCAAAGGAGAGATCCATTTATAATAACCACTTATTTGTATGCATTTCCATAATCACTAGCTTGTAGGAACATACTTGAGGTGCCAATGAGTGTTTCCACCTCTGTAACCACCTAAAGAAAATCATGGAAAAAAGGAAAGTGAATTGGTAGCTGCAGTCCTGGCAGACTTACAGAACTGGAAAGTGAAGATCCCAATAATATGCAAGGACAAAAGTGATGCATCCTCAATGTTTCATTGCAGGCATCTCCTTGGCAAATCTTCCACTGCTTCTGTGGAAGCTGGGTGGAAACAGGGATTACAATATAAGCCTGTACTGAGTAGGACTTTTTAAAGACTGGGTCTTACATCCACTGGAAGTTAAGAAAAGAAAATAAAGTCCATTACAAGAGTTGCTGTTAGTAGATCCTCTCAAGAACAGCAGGGAAGTTTGAGGAGGAAGTGGGCAGACTGAAACATGAGAAATACATATTTGCATGAACCAGAAGAAGATCTGGAAGTGTGAAGGCTCCAGGTTATCTAGGGAATCTGAATCAACTCCACCAGGAGAGAAGGAATGTGGCTGCTCCTCGGGCAGGAAATGCTGCTTGCTTAGCCCCAGCAGCCAAGGCCAATAACCGATTATTATTATCCTGGTAACTAGGAAGGAAGCTACTCTACTGATTTAAAAAAAAATATAAAATAAAATAAAATAAAATAAAATAAAATAAAATAAAATAAAATAAAATAAAATAAAATAACTGCCCTAAGGACTCTGCTTGTTCTTTGTAGTGGTGTTTATACATTTCAAAGATCAGTGCTTCTGGGACTCACCCCTGAGTAAGCTGGAAGAATGCATCTGCTGACTTGAGAAGAAAGTGCCATTGCAAAGGGCCCCAAATGCACTATAGAAAAGCTGCCAGGGCTCATTTGAATCACAGACAACTACATCACATTACTAACCCAAATATGTAGTGATGATTCCTCTGGGACTAAAAGCAAGCAGATCAGAAATCACTAGAGCCAGAGGCTCAGATTATATTCTCCTCAACTCTTTCATCAATGTGAAAAAGCTAGACAATGACTGACCTCTTTTGGATAATATGATGTATACACATGCTTTCAGGGAGGGAAGGAGAAAATAAAAGCAGCTAGTAGAAGGAAGAAAAAAATAAATCCTTTGGTAGCACTTTGACCTTCTTCTCTATGCAGCAAAGAGACTGCTGCATAGAGATGGTGCGACATCCAAAAAGAAAAGAAAGAAACTTTTATGATAAAGTCAGCTGAAACTCTTGCAGAAACTTCAGTCGTTGAGGATTATTGATTAAGGTAGCATAAGACTCAGGGAAAAAGGTTACTTGGAAAGTTGCTGAATACTTAATAGGGCTTCATCCTAAAGCAAAGAGTGTTAGCAGTATTTGGAAGCCTTCAGATCATCGAAATTATGACCTGATTAGAATAAGAGACATTTATCAGATATAGCTTTCACAAAGATTGTACTTGTTCAGAATGCAGTTCAAAACTTCTTCAGAACTATGTCCAGTTCTGGGACCCCCAACACGAGAAGGACATTGAACTGTTGGAGTGGGTCCAGAGGAGGGCCACTAAGATGATCAGAGGGCTGGAGCACTTCCCTTATGGGGACAGGCTGCAAGAGTTGGTTCTGTTCAGCCTGCAGAAAAGGTGGCTCTGGGAAGACCTTATAGCAGACTTCCAGTGCCTGAAGAGGTCCTACAAGAAAGCTGTGGAGGCACTTTTTACAAGGGTGTGCAGTGATAGAACAAGGGGTAATGGCTTTAAGCTGGATGAGTGTAGATTTAGACTAGATAGTAGGGAGAAATTCTTTACAGTGAGGGTAGTGAGACACTGGAACTGGTTTCCCAGGGAAACTATGAATGCCCTCTCCCTGGAAGTGTTCAAGGACAGGTAGGATGGGGCTTTGAGCAACCTGATCTAGTGGAAGGTGTTCCTGCTCACTGTAGGGGGGTTATGAACCAGGAGATAATTAAGGTCCCTTCCAACCCAAACCATTCTATGATTCTATGAAAATACAGTAGGAAGATGATTTAGGTGTTACCTGGAAATCATGGTTATATATATTCATGTAGTATTTAGGGTAGAGAGAAATAGCAACCACACTCCTGATAAGGACAACAGCGGATGTCCATAGATACCCAAAGCAGTAACAAGTGCACAAAAGTTTTTGTGGGGGCAACCAGTGTAAATATCCAAAGCATAATTGCTGATACTAATGGGAGCTCTAAAACAGAAAGGGGAAATTAACACTTCTACACTAGTAAATTCACTATTTATTAACTTTCCCAGGTGAATGAGTTAGTTTTGACCTAAAG
This sequence comes from Actenoides lindsayi, assembly GCA_025331215.1. NCBI lineage: Eukaryota > Metazoa > Chordata > Aves > Coraciiformes > Alcedinidae > Actenoides > Actenoides lindsayi. Next base: position 24,454 of record WTSP01016194.1, on the reverse strand, counting down.
TTTTCTTTTATGACTCTTGATAATTTTGTCTATTTGAATCTTCACCTTTCTGATTTTACACCTGCACACTTATGCTCCTTTTCAGAGCATAGAAATATGTTCCTGCTTTCAGTGAGATTTCTTCATTGAAGAATACATTATATTTCTTGTGTCTTACTATATTTCCCTTTATATTCTGTATCAGAATACTATTAGGCATATCTTCAAAGCACAGAGAAAAATTCTTCTATTTAGAGATAAAATTGATATGCCTTAAATATATAATTTAAGGTATTTCATGCTGCACATTGAAATACAGAATAAATATGAATGGTTTATTGTTTAAAGATGTTCTTTGAAACACACACAATGCATTCGACTTGGATGATAACATTAATACTTCGTAGTACATGTGGACTGTGTAACACAGAAGTCTCAGAGTACTCCATGGAGAAAATCTTGTTTACTATTTTCATGCTTTCAACAAGTATATACAACTTAAAGAGTGGTTTGAGGAGGAAATAGAAAAAATATGAAATTTCAAGCAAAACAAGATAGGACTACATGACTGCCAAAATCTAGGCAGGAAGTCCATAAAACGTAACTATGGAGTTTCCCAAGTAATTAAGAGGACAAAAATCAAAATGCAGCTACAGAAAAATGAAACAAGCACAGTGTATATTTGGCATCTTTGTAGAATGGAAAAATCCCTCTGCCCTTCCCCTAGATCTTGTACTTGAACTCTGAGAACAACTGAACAGGATAACTCATTAAAAAAATAAAATAAACAGCTGAAAAGATTTGCAGGCCTGATGGAGACATTTTGAACAGCAAGTTATGATCTTAGCAAAAGAAAGAAAAAATAAGTACAACTAAATAGCAGAAAAGAAGAAAATAAAAGCAATTAAAATAAGCAAGCCGGTTAAATAACTACATCAGCATCCAACCAGAGGGAAACATAGTAAAACTGTAAATGTAAAACCAGAGCAAGACAACCAAAAGGCATTAATAAGAATGATGATCAAGGGAGTGTAGCATGCCTGAATTTTCAAAGCTTCTCACTAAAATCCCTTGCTAAGCTGAAGAAAATAAACGATCAGGCACTAAAAGTCTTCTAGGAGATGAGTAATTAATTGAAAGACAGAAGGCTAGGTAGAAATAAATACACTGAGATGGGAAGAATGTCCTCTCAGGTCTTTTTTGCTCTTCCACATTTTCAGAAGTTATGTGGAGAATGAAGTAAATAATGAGTTCACAAACGTTGCCAAATGCACAGATGACATGGATGTACTCAGGATCATCAAATCTGAAAATGGCTGAACAGCACAATAAAAAGCTTTCTCTAGAAAGAGTTACCAGGCAACTGAATTGCCTGAAGGTGAAAACCATTATCCAGTAAGATAAAAAAAAAAAAGGTACATAGGGAGGGAAAAATTCCTAATCACAGACACAGAAATGTGTGTCTGAATTTCTTAGCACTTTCCAAAGACCTCAAGAATTAATTTGAATACATTTGTCAAAACATTAACTCAAAGCTCAGCCACAGTCAAAGTTCATATATGATTTGGAATAACTGAAAGAAAAGAAGAAAACACATCAGAAAACAGCAAACAATGTAGAAAACACTGCGTCATGCCCCAGCATTATGCCTTTCAAAACACTGTGCCTTTACCACTAGGAAAAGGGGAAGGAGGCAATGAGGACGATACGGAAAGAACCCTGTACAAGAGACCATTAAGTAGATTAGGACCTGAAAACATTATCTGAGGAAGGATGAGGCAGTGTTCTATAAAATAATGAAGAGTATGGAGAACCTGAGCAGTTTAACTTACAGATTTCAGAGAATGTAAATTCACTGAGGAATCCATATCCTGTTTGGAGAAAATCTGGGAGCTGTATGAGGGAATGAAACAGCTGAGTGAGATCAGGCACCAGTAAAATACTCTTTGCAGTTTCCATCACAGAAATTATATGTTTCATTGTCACACATGTCCCATTTTGCAAAAAAAAAAAAAGAAAAAAAAACCCTGAAAACAAGGCATGAAAGAAAATAGCAACCCCCTCCAACTACTAAACCAAATGGTTTTTCATTTCATGTAGATTCTGTCTCAAACTGTAAGTAATAATTAGGTTTTTATCTATGTAATAATTTCTCAACTAGTTTTTTTATTACTTAACACAAATTTTAGCTAAAGCAGAAAATAAGCTTCTGGGCCTTCTGACTGCCTTTTAAAATATCTCCCATTTGCATATACATATGCATTTTATTTGTTTTATTGTAATGGCTTTGTCTGCCTTGTTGGCTTTCTATTCCTTCCCTGCTTTTTAATTCTGTATCTTTTTTCTCCAAAAGCCTTTTTTGATTTTTCAAGAATGAAGAAAACATATTAGATTGTGAACCAAAGGAAACAACGATATACTAGCCCTTCAGAATGGAATCATAGGAGGAATGTTACAGGAGGACAATTATAAACCTTGGGATGGAGGGGTTTGACTTTTATGTGTATAGTAATTTAGTTCATTTGGGCCCAAGACTGAAACCAGTCAAACCCACAAACCAACAAACTGAATGTTTCATCAACAACGATGACTTTGGAATCCCCCTTTCCCAGCCAGTCACTTCCTGATGCAGAAAGCAGCCCAGCCTCAGTACTGCTGCACCTTCTCCTTTGAAGTTAGCCAAGCATTTAGACAGCAGTGATACTGCTTCTTAAAAGCAGATGTGAAGTTGATCTGGTGCCTGAATTCAAGTTCTATCTTCATTGTCCATGCGTGGGCATACCAGGAATGTGGTTTTGGCACAAAACAGACTTGTTGGCCCCACAGCAGTGTCTGTGCCTGATCCAGTCACCTCCAAAAGCCTCAGATGCTCTTGGAAGACTGCCATGTGTGCAGAGCTCCCCACTCTGCTCCAGGACAGGGACAGAAACTCCCCCCTCTTGACTGCATGTGCTGTCAGTTCAAATTCTGGTTGTCTAAGAGGGGATACGAAGGTAGTGGGCTTGGCCAGAAGGACTCAGCAGGCTCCAGGGCACTTGCAGAAGAGGATGTACCAGGAACCTCTGACACCATCAAAGCAGAGAAACTCAGCACATGGGTTATTTCTCAGGCAGGATTCCTGGGTTAGATTGTCATCCTCAGAAGTCCTGCCTTGACCCTCAGTCCAGGATCACTGTCGTAGCCAGGTCTGCCACTGAATCTCCTTCAAAGTGCAGCAGTCCCTCTGCAGCATCCATTGCAGCCCAAGCACTAGGGGGAACATCCAGGAATCAGGAAGGAGTTTCAGCCCTTTTGGGCTGAAGACACTCAAGTTCCCAGCCAAAACACCAGCTTAAAGACTACCCAGGAGAGCTGTCACTCCTTGTTTAACTCATATCACTCTGAAAACATTTGCACCAGGGTGGAGCACAACATGGTGGTCTGACTTTTATGACATTTCACTGCAAGTACTGCAATTAGGTCTCTTTTCAAAACCTGCTTCTGTAGGCAATGAGCATTCAAAGGTGTAAACTTCTCTGGGAGCAGGAGTAGGATTTCCACTTTCCCCCCACACAACTTCTGGGTAGGTGTCCTGTAGCCTGGGCTGTACAGTAATTCTCTCCCTCCTGCTCCTTCTTGCAGACCAATCAAACCCTTCAGTCTTGAGCAGGAATCAATTGCTCTTACCTATATTTTGGATGAGTGCTTTCAAAACTTGCCCACTTTATAGGAGATTATAATCATAATAATCATAACAATATAATCACAATAATAAGGAGATAATGTACCAAGAGAAAAGTCTTCATGGGCCTTACTTCAAATGTGGCTAACAGGATTAGGCGCTTTGCTCCCCTCCTCAGCACCGAGAGGTTCTTCCAGGGCAGAATACAAGCCTGATCCCTTCCTAAACCTTTCCCTCAGCTCTCAACAGCTATTTACTAGTTCAGGAAATCCAGGTACCTCACCTGGGGTTCTGAAGCCAGCTCTGGAGGCCACTGGCTATATTGGATCCGGCTCAATTCCCTTCATATCAGTTCCCTGACTCTCAAGAGTGGCAAGGTGAGTGAGTCCAGAGAATTTTCACTTGGATGAGCTGTTTTCCTGAGTGCTCATTGTCACAATGACAGGAATTTCAAGCTTTGTCTTCAGCCAGTCTGGAAGAAATCTCTCTTCTAAATTAAAGCCAACCTCTGCTTTCTTGTAATTATAGCACCTGATTCATTAATTAGGGACTGTGGCTTACAGAGTTACTCATAATACAGTAAGATTCATTCTTATTCCAAAGAATTAGAAAATACTTTATAATTGATTTGTATCCTCCAATAATTTGAAGAAAAATCAGTTGGAAAAACAGCATAATAGCTTCATCTAGTAAGGCAAGTATCCCTTCAGACATGGAATTTACCATTTCCCTACTGGATAAACGTGTGTTCTAATGAGGAACAGGGGAACTACACTTGCAGTATTCCTTCAGCTGTACCTCTGGAAGCATTGAAGCTCAGCTGTTTCTGAAGAGCTTTTAGCATATGCTAAATTCTGGATTATTTTTTAATATGAAAGAATTCATTCAATCCTAAACCACACGGAATGGCAGGCTGCTAATGTCCTTCAGCTAGGATGACTTTGCATGCATTGATTTGGATGCCATCTTGTGTTAAATGAGCTTTCAAATGAGAAAGATAATGCTGAGAGAACTTGATCATGCATATTAAAACTGAATATATACTTTTTAGAGATGAATGAACATTGCTGAACTGCTCAGAAAGGTTTGCAGTTTAAATTCATGAGCTGCATCTGTTTTCTCTTCTGAATGAAATGAACACTTAGGTAAAGCAAAAAACACAAGATACTCTGACGTCTGTGCAGGACTGAACTTCAATCATCTTTAACAGTTTGAGAAGTGAATTTCATGGCAAAATACATAGTTCATTGAATATTAACTAAAATGTGAACTTTTAATGGAGTTGAAGCTGAGTTATTCATTCACTACCTTAAGCACACTAAAGGGGAGACAGAGATGAGGTCCGCCTCAAACAGCAAAAACAACAAACCAGCAAAAAAAGGAAACAAAAAAATTCAACAGAAAACCAACACACACACACCCCCCCACACACCCCCAAAGTAAAAGTTTACAGTAACAGGTAACATACAAGTGTATCAGCTTTTCCTGTCCTAGGTCACAATTATCACCTCTGTAAAAGCTGGAAGCATCCAGAGATGTTTCTTTCAGCTCCAGAATTATTAAGTTTTCTGTTATTGATCTGAGTAATCTGTATATTGACCTGAAGTCCTGGGTTTTAGGTTTGATGTTTCTGGATTTTTTTCCCCTTTAGAAAAAGACACGAGTCTGTCTAAATTGGTATTTGGCTACACTGTTTAAATGGATATTTTGAAAGAAAAATATAAATTAATGCAAAATGTGATGTCTCAGCTATATATGTAATTAAACATTTTAACATAAAGAAACACCTACACAGGGGTAGAATATATAATTGTTAGTGAAGACCACATGATAATTTTAGTTTGGGGCAAGGAGGAAGTTGAAGATAATATCCCCTTCCTATTATATGTACCAGAAAAATGAGTAGATGAAGTTGTCTGAAATCAAAGTGCACAAGCATATGTCTCTCTTTTGATGATCCAGTGTAGCAAACAAAATTGCTGATCACGGATATGCTGGAAGATCTCCCATAACCATAAAAGAATTCCCATTCATATACTTGCTATAAAAATGAATTTGCCTTTGTCAACACCCAATGCCCAGGGCACTTTAACAGACTACAATTTGTTTAAACATTTGTTTTAAGCATGCAGATGGAAGAACATTTTGTTATGTATATATGAAGTTCTGCAGACTCAAAATATTTTTACTGGAAATTAAAATTTCACTTCTTCCAAACACAGTATTTTTTTTACTTGACATATGGGCACAACAGATGGGGTAAATATGAGTAATTCCTATAACACTGAGAAAAGGTTCTTCTCAACTTTGAAGAGTTTGAAACTGATTTTAAGATTTTCCTGCTTGACTTCCTTAAAGTCAATGGTACATAACACCATTAATGCATACACTGCATAATCTGGCAAGGAATAAACATTCATATCTTGATTGAGGCGTAACAGAGCACTCTCCAGATATAATTATAGAATGGCAGAGGTCAGAAGGGACCTCTGGAGATAACCAAGTCCACATGCCCTGCCAGAGCAGGATCACCTAGGGCAGGTTGCACAGGAACATATTCAGGTAGGCTTTGGAAGTCTTTAAAGACTACACAACCTCTCTGGGCAGCCTGTTCCAGTGCTCAGTCACCCTCATTCCCAGGTATTTCAGTATTAGCTTGATTTATAGAATTCTCTAACCTGAGATCTCCACTCAGATTATCTATCTATGGCAATAAGGGTATTCTACTTTTTTTAGTAGCTTGATATAGTGACTTTTTAATTTGAGGATGGGAAAAGGAACAACAATCCCACTCTCTCTCAGATAATCCACATTATATGAAAGGCATCTGCATTACCAGAAGTGTCAGCATTTTAGGACTACATTTCTACAGATTTGTTTAAAAGTAATAGAATGTAAGTATAAAATTGCACAGGAAATCTTTAATTTCACAGAGATGTAATTTTTCAAAAATAAATTATTTCCTTTTCAGGTTGAAGAGTTTACAAATTGAAAACACCAGCCTTTGTGTACTGCAGCCTCATTCAGGAACAGCACAAACTGGCATGGAGAAGCAGAGAAGACCTTTCATGAGTTGAATATCGTCAGTGATTTCAACAACTTGCATCAGAACTCAGTTCCCACACTACTGGGAGTTGCTGGCTTTCTCTCATTCACAGAGGAACACCACGATTCCTCATTTAACTGGTGAAGCCCTTCCCATTCAGTTTGCATTTTGACAAGAGATCTTATTTGAATAAAGAAAAACCTTTTACTCAAAATGATTTGCCTACCTCTGCTCAGGATTTGATTTTGGTACAGCTCAGTTAAATATTAGAAGAAATTCTGCACATAAGGGGGGAGGGGGAAAAAGTACAAATTCTGGAGAAAACCTGTGGAAGTATTTGTATACAAGGACTTACTCAAAGAGCTACAAGGAATTAATAGGAGCATGACATATGCTCCTGGGTTTTCTAACAAGCATTTGTGGATCCACAGTGTTTATCACAAGAACAGTTATACAGGAGGAGCTGGCAGCTGCCATAGGCTTTTCTGCCTAACAGAGGCAAAGATACTGTCATTCTCCACTTGCTTTCCACTACAATTCGTGTGGGGTCAGATTATACCCATCTGATTGTATAGTAACATCATCCTTTGCTGTATTTCTTTTTCCTCCCTACAGTTTAGCCCATCATAGCTATAGATGGCAACTACAGCCCTCTGCATAATTTGTTTCGTTACACTAGATAGGCAAACCAAAATTTTTGGTTTTGAAGGGATAAAGAGACTGTTGGATATCTTTTATATTGCAATCCAAGAAATTGCATTTAGTTGTATCTAGAGTCAACTGTAACTTGTTTAATAAAAGGTACAGCCTTGATTTTTAAGCAGTATAGGAAGGGATACATAGTAAGAGGTTTGAGCTCTATTTGCTGTATGCACAGTGTTGGAAATAGAGTTCAAACAGGCAAGAAGTTTATTCCTGAGAGAACTATTTTTACTACCGGATTCTTCCAGCTCTTGGAACAGCTGCAAAGTAGAAAAGAGCAGTGTTCTTTCCCCTGTCGATATCTCAAAGCTCCTTCCCACCACACAGCTAAAGACCCCCTCAACACTGGATATGTGAGGTCTGTTCAGCATCTGCCACCTCTTCCAAGCAATCCTCTCCCTCTCACACAACTCAGCAACCAGACAAATAACAGGGATAACAATCATGTAGTGATAATGGTATATGCACACAGCTCTCAACAGCCAAGCTAGAGCCTGTGCATCTTCCAGTTACTCACTTTTGTATCTCAAGATCCAGTGAAATACTTGGCCTTTGCATCTCCTGTTTATAGGAGCATTGCAAACACAGCAGGAGAGACTTAAGTAGAAGGAAGATATCAATCAAGACACACGTAGTACAATGTGACACGGCTTAAAGAAAGCAGAAATGTAATTAAAAAGAAAATGGAAGCAAGATTAAAAAAAAAAGTAATGCACAAAGAGGGAAAAAACCAGAATAAAAGTATCTACCACATGAAAGAAATTAAAGCACAGATTGTAAGGACCCTGTGAATACCTGAGTTATACACAGGTGCCAAAGTAGATAGGCCATGGATATGACCTGGGGGAAGAGAGCAGAAGAAGTGAAAGAAAGCCAGTAAAAATCATGAAACTTCAATGGATTACACCTTATATGACATCAACATACAGATATCATCTGGCCTTCAAATTGTAAAAGGTCAAATAATCCCAACCCAAAACTCAAACTGTATCTCTATTTTGTTAGACTTCACACTGTAACAGTATTAACTTCTTAAAATTTATTATTTCAGTGGAATTTGCCTCTAACATTTTAACATTGTCCCTACTGCCTTCCACTCTGCTTAAAAACTAAGAGTTAATATCTGAAAAAGATGATCTAGGTGGCAGTTCTTTTCCCTCTTTTATCACATTAATGTTTCTCCTCTAATCACATTCCTATGCTACACAGAAATAACTAGGAGAAGAGACAATGCATTTTCTGTTATTTTTTCTCCCATTCATTCTGGTCAGCAGGACACATATTTCTACACCAGGTATTTTGTTCTTGGCTAGATGGCTGCACAGCCCTCCCACAGATATAAAGCCTATACTGTTCCAGCAACATATATGATATCCATACAAAGTCCACAGGCAAAAAGATAGAGACCAATTAGAAATAATGGATAGCAGCTAATAAATGGTGGCTAAGGTCAACCAGTTTGCTAACCACTCCAGTAAGAACTAACTCTTCCACAAAGAGAACATTTCCTGAAGGCAAACCTGTTATAACCCAAATATACATCAAAATTCTCCACATACAGTCTTGTGGAGCCATTCTTTCTTTAAAAAAATATTTTTTTAGCAACCCTAAATGCTTAGGTCTGACAACTGTTTTCCAGTTTACTCCTTTCTTCCTTTTTCCATTTCTCTATGTGTAGCCCCTACTAAGGGCTAAACTACAGCAGTTGTCCTATCACCCAGTGACACCTCCCCAGTCAGGAAGGTGGATCAGGAAAAAGAGAGGAGACACATGGGTTGAAATGAAAACAGATTTAATGAAGCAGTAGAACTATACTAATATAAAGTATACAAATTTATACTCAGCCCAGCAAAAGTACAGCTGTCCAATAAAGAGGAAAGCAGTTCTTGGGGGCAGAATGGTAAGCAAACCTCTCCAGGCATGGGGAAAAGCAAGAGGAGGAGCAGAACCAGAAAGATCCCACATCCTCTCCAAACTTCATCCTTCATAATGAGCATGATGGTCTGGGATACACTTGTGAGCCAGTTCAGATTAGCTGCCCTGGCTGACTCCAAACTGCTAACAGCCTGCAGACCATGGCAGGTCTGTTATTCTGTCCCAGGCAAACCAGGACACCATTATAGCTGGGGAAATTAGTTCAGCTGCATTACATTCAGCAACATCACCCCTCAGCCTGCTGGGAATTAATTTGTCATGATTCTTACCACGTGCAAGCTCAGTAAAGTCTTCAGCTCATGAAAGAGATGGAATGTCCTTTCTAGGAGTCACCTACATGTTCTCTGATGTTATCACACTCCCTTATAAAGCATAGCTCCGAGTTCTTGTCAGATAATCACCAAGTATACATTAAATATTAGCTTGCTCCCTCTTCAGCCAATTTTTAAGAGAAGATGTTACAGTAGTCAGGGCTATGCTATCAACTTCTTGACCAGTAAAACTTACCATAATGATCCACCAGTGAGTTACTATCGAAGTATTATTCCAAGATTTCTCAAGTTTTTGCCAGTATGCACATAATGCAAATGCATCCTTAAGGCAGTGATGTATTTGTGAAGAAATATGGTAATAATCTATGTCAAGCTTTATAGAATTTACCTTCTTATGTCAGACCCTGCCTGAGTTTAACCAACAAACAAGTGATTTTTTCTACTTATTATCTCCTACCTGTTAAAGAGGCATTTACAGTTAACATTTCATAGCTGTTTACGTTTCCCAGTTGGTACTTCGCAGGTACCATTATCAGCTGCCAACATATCAGCTCAGAAGTACATATATATATATATATATATGCCTGTTGGTATATGGCAGACACCTCCAACAACCACTAGTGTGCACAAAAGGTTTGATTAATAATTTAGCAGCACTCCGTTTACAGTGAATACTGTAAATGAATACTGAACCCTGTGTTTCTGTTAGCATGAGTAAGAACTAACTGTCCTTGAGAAAGCTGCTAGTTGCTGCATTCTTGGGTGTAACAGATGCTCTGGTGCAGGCACATAAAAAAAAAAACTATGGGAGGTTTTATGAATGCCAGTTCAGCCCCTCCCTCATGAAGGAAAACTGACTCAGGTCCCCAGTGCAGATAGCTTTAGATACTCAATATAAGATTTATGTGACCACAACACACAAAGCCAGATATTTTTCCCTCAGTTCTAGAGTCGTTTTTTTTTCTAAGAAGCATTGTAAAAGGACTTACTGTGTATATATATAAAAAAAAATCACTTTAAACTTTCATAACACAAGAACTATTAAGTGCTAGCATTTGCTTGCCAATTTCCAGAGCAAGAGTTAGATAATATCAGGGTGGGACAGTTGTTATGATCTCTTGATTTCTCATCCAGAGCTTTGGTCCCAGCTGCCAGAGATTCCTGGTGCTCAGCACTGACACATTCATCTTGAGCTTTCACCTCTGGGAGGTCTGTCACTTCATATCAAAGGGGTGTTATACCCACAGTGTACTCTCTTTTTTTTTTTTTTTTGGAGGAGGAGGAGGAGAAGAAGCAGCACAATTCATTCAAAACATATTATATTATAATGGAGGAATAAAGTCAATGGCCTTCTCCTTCATTTGCTATCCAGGTTACTGTACTGCTTAAGCCAATTTTTCCTTCAGGCTCTCTCTTGTCTACATTTGCATTCACTCCCACATCAATAAGAGCTTCACATACCTTGAAGAATCATGCCCCCCCATTAGAAGGGAGCTTTTTTTTTTTACCCTTCATCTCTCAGGTAGCATTATATTTTTCAACAGTTCAAGAAAGCTATTTCTTTGAAACATAGTTTTTAGATACCATGATTTTTTGTAATGCTTTAATAAAGGAAAAACTGAAAACAACAAATGGAACACTCCCTGGACTTTACAAGGTTCCAACATTATAAAGATACTTTTTGCAGGCAATAAGGACATAAGATGCTACAGCAGTCACATTGCTAAATCTTCCGATGAACTCTCACAGCCCTTTTCCTTAAGTAGAAGAATACTATGTACTTTTTCAGTGACAAGAGGAAACTTGTCAAAAAGTGTCCGAAAATCAACACCGAGCACTTAAATAGTTCTTTAAGCCTATGGCAGGCAACCAAGGAGCCTCCAACCCACCAATATACCTTCTGGAGATCTAGCTGAGTGGCCAGACACCACTTCTGGAAAAACATCTTCTAATGCTTGCATCTTTTGCCAAGAAAGGAAAGAGTAACACAGAATAATACAATATACTGGAACCTCACCATGATATTTTTTTACCAAACAGCACTTTCCGCAAATATAGTAACTGTTGGGAGAGGGAAGACCCTTTTAAAGAAAGAAAACAGGAATCACATAGTAATGATATCCCCATTGTAAAATGGACTTCTATTCTCCAGGATACATAGATGATGTTTTCTGTGAGAAAATCTTGCTAACAATAGAATAACACACAAATTTACTTTTTTTTTTTTTAATATTACTTCAAGTTTTAAACATTTCTACAGCATCTTAGAAGGCAATAGTTCTTAAAATGGATTATTGTCTCAGCTGAATATGGATTAAGAAGATGTATTTTGATTTATCAACTATGTCTTCCCCCTACAGGAAAACAGACTCTTTTCACAGAGATTTAGAATAGAACAGAGAATAGAATGGAGTTACTGAGGCTGGAAAAGACCTCTGAGAACATCAAGTCCAGTCTATCACCTACCACCACCACATCGGCTAGACCATGGCACTAAGTGCCATATCCAGCCTTTCTTTAAAAACATCCAGGGATGGTGACTCCACCAGGTCCCTGGGCAGTGCATTCCAATGTCTGATCACCCTCTCTGTCAGGAAGTGCTTCCTGATATCCAACCAAAACCTCCTCTGGTGCAGCTTCAGGTCATGCCCTCTTGTCCTGTCACTAGTTGCCGGGGAGAAGAGCCTGACCCCCACCTTACTACAACCTCCCTTCAGGCAGTTGTAGAGAGTTACAAGGTCCCCCCTGAGTCTCCTCTTCTCCAGGCTAAACGTTTGATTCAATCTGTGTAAACTATAGCGACAGATCCTGACAATGTTCACTGCCAGGACAGTCAGATGCACTGCTAAGGAATTTCATTTTAATGCACCTTGAGTTTTCTGAGAAATGAGATTCCCTAGTTCTGAAAGATGCACAGCTAACAATTCTCAGCTCCTCCTCTAAGAGGCTGGCAAACCTTGAAATAAACTGGCAATGACATCTTGCTCTGAAGCAGTAGCAGGACCGTGATAGTTCAGTTCTTACAAGAAGACTAGATTGCATTCTTTTTTTCATTTTTAATTGGAAGACTACGATATCTTTCAGCTAAATGAAGAACTGAGAACCATACATACACATATATATGCACATAATATATATACATATATATATTCACTAAATAAATATGCACATGTGGAAGCCATCTGTGACATCTGGTCTTTTACTAAATCATATATATGCAGATATAGACACATCACTCCATATATATTTACTCTGTTTACTCCAAACTTCTCTAAGAAGATCATGATTCTCAGGGGTGCAAGTTGCTGAGCTCCATGCCCCACTAACCCTTCATTAAGAAATCCAGTTCCCGCAGAAATACTTTGCAATTCTGCATCTTTATGTCCAAGTACGTCTCAGTATCTTAAGAGGCAACAGCAATCAACAACCATCATAAAGTGGTAAATTTTAAATCCATTCTACACACAGAGAGATATTGAGTTGAAGCCTTATTCAAAATTTAGTGAAGTGTAGTTCCTCTACTGACACCAACAGGTACTAAACCAACAAGGGAGTGCATTTTTTAACTCAAGGTCACACAGCCAGATGCTACTAAAACAAAGTACAGAAATTATTTTTGCATCATACCCTCAGCTTAAAAATTAGCCCCAAGATCTAGCTGTAAAGACTATTATCAGGAGAGTAAGTAAATAACAGTTAACAGAGTTTCTCATAACTGTTTCCAGACAATATCTGGTAGTTAGATGGTGATATGTTTCATGGTGATTGTTATTTTAATCTCAGCTTCTGATTGCATATCAACACCCATAAGAACCTCATATAGCTTGCATTAATAGTAAATAACAGTCTCCCTCGTAGGGATCATTAATCTGATAATACTCAAGTTTATAGCATTTGTTTAACCTGTTAGTTTAGAATTAATTGAAGATCTGGGAAAAATATTCATGTTCTCAGTTAAAGGATCCAATCAAGATATGATCTTGAACACATTGATGTTTACTGTATAATCCCATTATACCAAATGAAGTCAGAAAATTAAATGACTGGAGTCAGCTAAATTCTGTACTGATAAAATCTTATAAGGAACAATAATCTAAATCACAGGTTCCTAGGCTATTAGGCATGCATTTAAATGGGAAGTAAGGCACTTTCTTATAGTTTCTGTCTATTTAATCATACAGAACTAGGCTTCCAAAGTTTCTGTCTTTTCCTAAATAAACTTTTTATTAAGCTTTCAAAGAGAAAAAAAATGAAAGAAAATATTAAACAGGAGAGGTGAATTAGTCACCAGTAACACTGAAAAGGCAGAGGTTCTCAACACTTTCTTCACCTCTCTCTACACCAGCACTGGTGGGCCCCATGGCCTTGGGAACAAAAATTCCAGGTCAATGCAAACACAGACCCACTGTCAGTGAAGGAAGACTTGGTATGTGAACTATTACAGGAGCTTGACAAATTGATGGGCCCAGACATTATCAACCCGAAGGTGTTAAGAGACCTGTCTGACATCATTGTGAGGCTGCTCTGCATAATCTTTGAGAACTTATGGAGACTGGGAGACATCCTAGAAGACTGGAAGAAGGCTGATATCACTCCCATCTACACACAGGGCTTAAAAGAGGATCCAGGAAATTATAGGCTTATCAGTCTTACTTGAGTTCCTGGAAGAGTTATGGAAAGAATCCTCCTGGGACCTATTACAAGTCATATGTGGCATGTGACTGGGGAAGGCCAGCATGGACCAAGGGCAAATTGTGCTTGACAAACCTAATGGCCTTCTATGACAAAGTAACCTGCTCGGTTGATGAGGTGAGTGGTGGATGTTGCCCCTCTGGACTTCTCCAGCGCTTTCATAGTGGTTCCCCACTGTCTCCTCCTAGAGAAACTGATGCATTACAGTCTAGACAAGTGGTCTGTGTGGTGGGTGGGGAACTGGCTGACAGGCTGCACCTTGTGATGGTAAATGGCTCCTTTTCAAGATGGCAATGTGTCACAAGGGGGCTTCCCAAGAAATCAATATTAGGCCCATTGATGTTTAATGTCTTTATAAGTGATCTGGATGATGAGATCAAGTGTACCCTGATGAAGTCTGCCAATGATACCAAACTGAGTGGGGAAGCAGACACTTCAGAAGGGAGAGCCACCCTGCAGGAAGACCTAGATAAGCTGGAAGAATGAGCTAAAAAGAACCTTATGAATTTCAATAAGGACAAATGTAAGGTCTTGCACCTGGAAAAACGTAACCCAGGAGAGCATCACAGGCTGGGATCTATCTGACTGGGGAACAGCTCCATGGAAAGGGCCTGAGGGTTCTGGTATGAGTGAACAGTGTGCCACAGCAGCAGGAAAGAAAGCCAAAAGGATGCTGAGTTGCATCAACAAGAGCATCACCAGCAGAGATAAAGAAGCCATTATCTCACTCTGCTCAGTGCTTGTGAGGCCACACCTGGAATACTGTGTTCAGTTTCAGTCACCACAATACAAAAAAGATGTGGACAGGCTGGAGAGGATCCAGAGAAGGGCCACAAAGATGATCAAAGGATTAGGAAGCTGCCATATAAGGAAAGGCTGAAAGAACTAGTTTTGTTCCACCTTGAGAAAAGAAGACTAAGGGGAGACCTCATCACGAAGGTCCAGTGTTTAAAGAGTGGTTACAGAGAAGATGGAGACTCCCATTTTACAAGCAGTCATATGGGAAAGACATGGAGTAGTGGTTACAAGTTACTCCTGAGGAGATCCCAATTGGATGCAAAAGGAAAATTTTTCATAACAAGAACAATCATCCATTGGAATACTCTCCCCAGGGAAGTGGCAGAGTCCCCGACACTCAACACTTTTAAGATGCAGCTGGCCAGAGTGCTGGGCCATTTTGTCTAGACTGTGTTTTTCCTAAGAAAGGTTGGACCAGATGATCCTTGAGGTCCCTTCCAACTTGATATTCTATGATTCTATGAAGATACAGGTTTCCAATTAAATGAATATGAAAAGGGATAAGGAAATAAAGTAGATGAGAGGTACTCAAGGGGAAATACTGCGATCAGTAAAAAGTGGATTGCTTTGAGAATTATTGACAATACTGTTCTCTGTAGTGACCCTGACACAAAAAGTAGGAACATTCCAACAAAGACTTTTGAAAGAAAGAAGGATCAGAACACAAGAGGAATTAGTTTGGAATGAAAACAGTAAAATGACTCTGAAATGCAGTGCTACAAACTGCAAACTCATACACTTAAGAACTAATAAGATAGCCACTTTAAGCAGACATCCCTTCCAGTCTGAATTTCCCTATTCTATAGGAGCTCAGCAGCTACAAAAAGATAAAAGGGAGTAGATCTGGCTAATACTAGTCAATAGAGAAGACCTACATGACTCTTGTATAACTTACCCAAGAATTAAGAAAATGAGAAGCTGAACAGAGCTACATCCTTTGAGTAAGTATCAACATCACTGACTGAGGTTCCTTACCTAGAATTATGGACATATTTCTAGACTCACTCATTCCCCCTCAGAAAAGTGAAGCAGAGAACTACAAGGATGAACAGGGAGTGGAGAGCCTTTCAAACAGGTGGATAATAAAAGGTTTGGTTGCCTAAAAGGCTGTCAGGGAATATTCATTTTCTAAAAGATGCCAAAAGAAAAGGAGTAGCTCATGCCAAACAAAACATTAACATAGGAATGAAGGTATATAAAATGACCTTTAATAGATGCAGACTGGAAATTACACATAGATCCTCAGTCAGAGTAATTCAGAAACAACCCTCCAATAGGACTAATGCGGTGACAAAACCACAACTACTTTTAAAATTGAAGCTTGATATATGTGTGAATTTCATCAAATGAAATCATAACCTACAGCTACTAATCAGACTGGCTGATAAATCCAGACTTTCCTCCTCTCAAATGCACAGCATTAAAATTTTTCTTCCTCTTGATAAAACTGAAATCTTTGGATATAGAAGGAAATACTTAGCCTAAATAAATGAAAAAAAAAAAATAATTGAAACATTCAAAAATTTCCAACTTTTCCACTGTATTTCTGATGTGGAAGAATGTATGTGTGTTATTTTAAATTATGATGAAAAGAAATACTCAGATTTTCTATAAGTAAGGAATTCTGTTTTTCTGTTTGTATTTGCTGCAGTCAGAGGTCCATCTGATTTGTTCTTTTTTTTGTTGTTTTTGCCTCCTCCCAGGCTCTCCAGTCACAACACCATACATCTTATTGGAAAAGGTGTCTTAAGCATGGATTTAAAGCTATCTATGCAGCATAGACAGCTCACAAAGGTTCTACAAACATGGTGTGATCTTGATTCCTTCCTGACCTAGTGGCATGTTTTCTTCCAGCTCTCAAAAAATAAACAGTGTGAGATTGAATGCAATAAAATAAGAGGTTTCTAGATTCTTTCTTCCACAAACTCAGTCAATGCTTGCTCGCATGAGTAAAGTCCTACAATGTGTACCAAGGAACAGCTGTCTGGGGAGAAAACTTCACATTCACCTTTATTTCTCAGGTCTACATCAGTATCTTTGAAGAATCATCTTGGAGGCTTTTAGACGAGGCTTTATGAGATGCTAATGATTGCACACTGCTATAACTAAGGCTGTGGTTTGGGTAAGCTACTCATTTGCAAGCACCCTTCTGCGGGTCGCAGCTCTGAGCAGGCAGCAGCCACTGGGCACAGTGCAGCCGGCTGCTCTGGCACTCCCTGCCCCGCAGGCAGCAGGAGCCTAGTGGAAAGGTGCTGCTCCCAGGGATGGTGCTTTCTCTAGAGGAAATGGAAGGACACTGGGGAAATAAAAAACACAGCTGTGAGGTGGAACTATCCCTCCATGTATTACAGACATCACTCTTTTCTGTGACATAAGACAGGTGCAACTCTTGCAATCGCTCATCAAACTACCAGCAGTCTTTTAGAAAATTTTATTTACCTTGAATGTCAAGCATATTACCAATCTCTGATAGTAGGACAACAGAAAACCAACATATTGGAAAAGGCCACTTATACAGCGTCAGTTAAGTTCAATACAAGACTCTGCCTTAATTTAAGAAATGAATTTTAAATTCTCATGGGAACTGTGCCTTTGCTTTTTACGTAAAAGCAAGCTATACACCTCATTAGCAAAGCATACAATGAAAATTACAAATAGCTTGTTTAACATGAAAAAGGAAACGGCATAACAAACATTGCAGCTAGTCAGCCAGCAGTTAGACCTCCTTATAAACCTGCTTCATCAATTTAGCAACTGCAGTACTTGGGAAGAAACAGCAAAGGGTATATAACTTAACACTTAATTATGAAGAGCTGTTTCATTGGGTTTGTGCAAACATTTTTTTAGTTTTTACTTTTGTTAAATCACAGCTACAAGCCAGCTATACCAGTTTTTTGTTCTATTTTTTAATGCTGTTTTCATCTAAGTTGAATCACTCACATGGAACCTTTCAACCTTCTGTAGCTGACATTACAATCTTCAATAAAACCTTGGCCCTTCTTGAGCCAGTAGTTCTACCTGTGCAGTTTACCTTGGTTTTAAGCAAAGAGTTGCATGGTAAAATAGGTGATATGACTTCCATAATAAACCCAGATATTTTTCTTAATTTATAAAAATCTGATATATGCTTTTGCTCATGGAACACTTAAGAGTTATGACACATGAAATGTACACAAGCCAATGAGACTCACACACATATGAAATCAAAGCTGGCCACACTCTTTCAAAATCAAATACTGTATACGTCAGCTGTGCGTGAAAAATTTCACAGTAATTTATACCTGATCAATACCATTTAAAGTCTAATCCTGCCCCCAGTGGCATCTCCAGTAATTTTGCAAATGACTTCAGTGGTAACAGGAATATGTTAGGACATTTAAATACTAAATACGAAATATTATAGTTAATTTTAGTCCTATTAAAACTGACAAACTCTTTAAAAACACTTGAGATTCAATCGATGCAAGTTATAAAAAAAATATTGGAGTTTCTTTTCTAAAGGAATGTATAACCTTTGGGATCATTATTTATAATGTTTATAATGCCAGAGGTACTTTTGTATGGGATTATTACTGGTCACCTTCCTGAGACTTGAAAGACCATAGAAGACAAGCACCATACCTATTCCTCTAAATTACTGTATCACAAATTAATAATTTGGTCCCTTTCTAAATGGATCTCGCCCCACAATTACACTAAAACATAGTGATGGGTCACAAATTCCAGGGGGTCCAACCGGTCCTGGCATTCCTGGACTGCCACGATCTCCATCTTTACCGGGCTGCCCACGCTCTCCAGGACGTCCTTCCGTACTCATACCTGGTGGACCTTCAGGACCTTAATGACAGACATGCAATAAACAAACACATTACAGAATATTTTTATTAAAATCAAAACAAGAGCAAGTATGGACCCACAAACCCGCTGCTTTTTGGTGAAGTTTGTAGATAAAGAAAATTCCTTTTTCTGGAAAAGATATTTCTTGTCACAAACTGCTTAGATCTCTATATAAACAGCATGATACCTTATAAAGATTTAAAAAAAAAAACACATGGAAAACACTTTAAATAAAAACAGCTTTAAAAAGGAAATATAAGAATCTATTTTAGTACACTGATATACTTTATCTACAATCTGGAATCACCATGGCATGAATCAGCATCCTTCCATTTGTATTAATTTATCTGACTTTGGATCAGGTCCCAGTATCTCTTCTAAACGCTTAACTTAGCATTTTGCATGAATACACCCCTGATAGGAAGAACATTTTCCTCCACTAAGCAATGCCTACAAGTCACATGATTATTTCTGGGCTCAGTTTCCAGATAATGGGTGACTTCAGCATTCATCTATCAAGAAACAGCAGTCTCAGGTACTCACTCTACCAGTCCTGTCTTGTATTAAATAATGTATTATATGACAATTTAAAAGCCATGCAAGAGACGGGAATTAACCATAAAGAATATATAGTAATTAAGATGTGTAAAAACGATATCAGTTTTTCCAAATTATATAAACATTTTTTCTAAACCACATTTATTTTTTAAATTATTAGTATGCACTGAATCTGCACAGTTAAACCTCACCTGGAGGTCCTGGGGGGCCTTGGATCCCAGGAACCCCAATTCCTTGATTGCCTTTTGCACCATTTTTCCCTGGCAGTCCTGTGAATTAGCAAACACATGTATATCTTTGCACACTAAGAATATTTTAATCCCATGAGTTAGGAAGTAAGCATTTGAAAATACTTACTGAATAAAAAATGTCATAGTTCAAAGGCAAAGAATGAGGCGTAAAATAAGTGTTTCCTTGTAACCTGTACAGTGTAACCGGGTTCTAAATTATCCTCATTTCTACTGAATTAAGAGCTGAGGAAGAACCTGTTAAGTACACAGCCACTATGAGTTGAGGGCATAGATGATGGGGAATTAAGAAATTTGCTCTCATTGCCTTTCCACAGGCAAAGTTTTTAAGAAGTTGTATGAAGGAAGTGTAAGGTATTCACCAGTCCTGAGAGCACAGTACAGTACAGAATATATAGACAATCTTCCACAACATATGGCAGAATTAAATCTCCACCAAAGAAATACTGAGAGGGGCAAAATATATGCTCTCTTAACACTAGTACAACCCAATAAATTCAGTTTCTTCACAGACACAGATATCTGTATTTCCAGCTCTTACGGAATAACCAGAACTGTTAGCGTCAGCTCCAGAGGAAAACTGCACATTCTGTTGGAGATTAAATTATAGAAGTATTACAGACAAATTATCACTGCATCCAAACAGAATTGATGTGCTATGTCACAGCTCGTAGGCGACAAAGAAAGTAAGCATTTACCAACCATTTCCCTGCCTACCTTGGCACATTATTGGTCAGCTATATTTCCTACAGCATTCCTTATTATTTTGATGCTATAGGAAACAGAGGTGCTCTTGGTTTAGTTCCAGACTATATAGGCATAGTTAACTTAAAGTCTGCAAATGTATCACAGGAATGAGTTGGAATGCTTGGGCACATGAGTTGCCTGAAAGCATAAACCTTAAGCTTCTCTAAAAAGAAAACAGAATGATCAGCCTACAGGGCAGCAGGTTGTGAATAGCCAGTGAATACTGGTCTTTAAAACAGCAGGAACAAAGAAGTTTAGAAGAAAACAAACCAGAAAATGTGGAAATACACTGAAATTCATGTCTAAGCATATCTGGTCTAAAAAGAAAAACCCTAAACGAAGTTAACAACATTTACATGAGACTAAGGACTCTCTAAAGATGAAAACAAAGTTTGACCATAGCAGAACTGAACACGACCTATCTTGTGGCGTTCTCGCACTTTCTCCTCTTCTGACGTGGGTTCACCATAAGCAGTGAAATATTCACATTGCACCATGTCCACAATTACACTTTGTGATACAAGCCCAGCTACTCCCTTACTCCACCCAGCACTTATCTCATTCAAACGTGGAAGCAGAAAAAGGCATAAAGGCCATCAGCATCATGACACATGCACACAGTACCTCTTGTCCCACGAGCCCCAGGACGACCTGGGATGCCTGTCAGACCCGGAATGCCATCATTTCCTGGTAAACCAGGAAACCCTCTTGGGCCTTCAGGGCCTCTTGGACCTGGTGGTCCTGGAAGTCCTGGGGAAGCGCTTTGGGATTGACAGTGGTTACAGTTGTGTAGCCTTCCACTCTGGAGGATGGCAGGCAACTGGGCTGAGAGAAATAAAAAAACCAACAACTTCCTTAGAATGTTGTAACAATAGAATATAAAAATATTGCCCCTTAGCCACTAATACAAAAACAGTTTCCTCCCTTTACAGAATATGACACCTTCAGGAAACAAGATGGCCAAGTATGCAATCTGTGGTATGGAAATATGTTTCTTGTAGGAAAAGAAGTGATAAATCAGCAATATTGATCTTGATTTCAAGAAAGCATCTTTATCAGGAAACCTCTTTAGCACTTTAAACAAGGAAAGAACAGTAAAGAGGCTTTCAAACTTACTTCTCAGTACATCTGAACACACCTGTCGAATAAATTCTTCTGAAAATTCTCGAGCCTGAATTGAACAGAGAACAGTTAAAAAAACCAGCATGCATTTGTTTGAGGTTTTTAAGGTACCCAAAATGACAAGTCTGAGGTCCCATACATACAGGTTTTCCATCTGATCCAGGCGGTCCCGGGGGTCCTCTATCTCCTGGCTGACCTCTGAGACCAGGAGGTCCAACTAAACCCTGGATACCAGATTCTCCTTTTTGCCCACTGATGCCTCGAATGCCTGGATCTCCTTTCTCACCTTTCTGGAATGAAAATCAACAAAAAGCCAACTGTATCTTCACAGAACATTTGGAAGCTGGGTAGCACCAAGAAAACATATTCTGAGAAAATCTTCATTGATGAACTTAAGTTGTCACTGAAAATTAACTTGATACTGATGAGATTTATTCTACTAAAATGTTCTGAACTTTTCAGATTCTTTAGTAACTGCTTCAAATACAATTACTTATGAAAATATAAATAGAAATAAAGTACCATTATTATTTTTAAATTTTAAGGACCCATTTTACTTACTAATTAATATAAAACAAAAGTCTTCCTTATTAACAAATGGAAGGAACTGCTTTATCCACTTTTTCATGAGAATTAGATAATTTGTTACAGTTTATTAATATCCTTAGAAGGCTGGAAAAATTAGAAGCTAAGTTCAGGAATCACTGCAGCTCTTGGCAAACTTACTATAATAACCTTACTTACTATATAAGACCTTTACTCTATGTACCTAGTGTATAAGACAAAGGAAAAAATAGTTTTATTTCAGTTAGGGGGTTTTTGTTCTGGCTTCAGTTATTCTCCATATGATTGGTAATAACTGTAGTCCATTTCCTTCACTGAAATGGTTAAAATAACATTGGAAAATATTTTGATATATCTTCATCAAAGCAATGATTCTTCTATGTATGGAATTACCTACTGCAATAGCTCATGTGGAACTCTTTCCCTAGGCTGGAGCCAATGAAACATCAGCGCAATGTAATTTGGTACGTGTCCAAGATTAAAGTTAGTATACTATGTTTACTCCCTGGTGAGTTTTTTCCTTCCATTATTGCACAGCTTCTGCACAATGTTATCATTTGCTTCAAAATTTTCTTTCACCCTTTCCAACTCTTTTAGATGGAATTATGACAACAAGGCAGCAGAAATACTATATATGAGAAAACTTATTGGAAGAAATATTGCAAGTTTAAGCAGCACTCAGGCACACAGTCTTCATAGATTTACACTGAATTTTAAATTATGATATTTATATTACTTTGTATGATTCTATATAGTACATATCAAAATTCTTTAAATCAGAAAAATTAAAAGCTTTCAGGCTTGCACTGAATTGTAACAGTGCCCAGGGTTCTCCACATGAATATATTCCAGGGTAGCAAGCTTCAAATTCAGTATTGGATTACTCAGTTTTATGCAGAGAGCTAGCTACTAAAATAAGGCAGGTAGTTTTTCCTCTTATAAAATCAGAGAAATGCGACCAGATTTGACAGATGTCAGAGAAGTGTCTAAGAGTGCTGGTGGAAAGATGACATGCATGAACCAGTAAGATGCCATGGATGAACTGAACAGCAAACTCATGGCATCTTCCCACTACAGAAGTTATATACGAATTCACAACTGATTTTTTCCAAGGTTGTAATCATACTTGGTTTTCTTGATACTCGCAACCTGAACGTTGTACTCACAGAGAATTGATACTCTTAATTACACTATGTAGATTTGTACTTGTTCATTTCTATTATACAATTACAAATGTTTGGGTTTTTTTTTTTCCATGTATCAGGGTCAGCAAGGCCCAGAGATAAATATATGGAGCATATGTAGATGCCTGTGACTATCTAAAAGCTGTAATTGCTGGGATCTGAAAATCAGGCTTTTCTTCTAGCTAGATGTGGTTTGTCTTAATTAGTTTTACAGCTATGGACTATGCTTACATAAAAGACATCTGACTTGCAAGTTAATTTATCTGGACTGAATGTTAAAGGGCTTAGAAAGCATTAAGAACCAGTGACACTGGGAAAATGGCACCTACTGTAGAAAAACTTCACAGGCAAGAAGCCAGTATAAAAATACAGGGACAAAGTGTTGGAAGCATCAGCACAACTGCCTGCAGTCCTTGCCAAAAAGTAAATGAAACTGCTGAGGGAACACTTTCTGCAGTATATCTTTGTCTTGTAATGCTCAGCCACATCCCATGTGTGGCCTTGTTTGTTGACTTTTGCTATTGTCAAAGAAAATTTTTTTTAAAACGCACCAAAAAACCCCCAAATTCAGTAAGTGCTGAAAATTTATGACTGAAGAAGCTATTTATGGAGGAGTAAGAGGGGATTTAAAAAAAATAAAATATAGAAAACAAACTTTATAGGTCTGATAAGTAAACACAATAACATCATCATATCTGAGCATACAGTAAGAATATTATTAAACTGATTTTTCAGAAGGAATATATTATTGCCATGATTTACAATATTTAAAGGGGGTAGTTCAACAGCAGACAAGAATCTTTTTCCAATTTTGGTAATGATTTAGCAAAACACCTATAAGCCAAATTGTAATTTAAAGTATTTCATAGACCCACTGCAGCATATAAGGCAATTTATATGTTTAAAAGCATAAAATTTTTTAATTGTCAGAACTGAGCTTCCAATTAATATGTCCAGTTTTGGATATGCAACAATGCTTTAAAGAAAAAGGGTTGAACAAAGAAACCTCCAGCTAAAGTTGAGTGAGAATTATATTAATGGGACAGCGTGTACTCTGATTTCACAAAATATTAAAAAAAAAGAAGAAAAAGAGGAAGAAGAAGAAAAAG